>CAWUPM010001007.1:0-128583 GCA_963924295.1 Dioctria rufipes | reverse complement strand
AAAATTTACCTATAGAAAAGGCAATCCTCGGCGTATTTAAAATTTGCGACAGTAAAAAATTATTTTTTGAAAAATTTACTATAGAAAAGGCAATCCTCGGCGTATTTAAAATTTGCGACAGTAAAAAATTATTTTTTGAAAAATTTACTATAGAAAAGTCAATCCTCTGCGTATTTAAAATTTGCGACAGTAAAAATTTATTTTTTGAAAATTCACTATAGAAAAGCCAATCCTCGGCGTATTTAAAATTTGCGACAGTAAAAAATTATTTTTTGAAAAATTTACTATAGAAAAGGCAATCCTCGGCGTATTTAAAATTTGCGACAGTAAAAAATTATTTTTTGAAAAATTTACTATAGAAAAGGCAATCCTCGGCGTATTTAAAATTTGCGACAGTAAAAAATTATTTTTTGAAAAATTTACTATAGAAAAGGCAATCCTCGGCGTATTTAAAATTTGCGACAGTAAAAAATTATTTTTTGAAAAATTTACTATAGAAAAGGCAAACCTCGGCGTATTTAAAATTTGCGACAGTAAAAAATTATTTTTTGAAAAATTTACTATAGAAAAGGCAATCCTCGGCGTATTTCAAATTTGCGACAGTAAAAAATTATTTTTTGAAAAATTTACTATAGAAAAGGCAATCCTCTGCGTATTTAAAATTTGCGACAGTAAAAATTAATTTTTTGAAATTCACTATAGAAAAGGCAATCCTCGGCGTATTTAAAATTTGCGACAGTAAAAAATTATTTTTTGAAAAATTTACTATAGAAAAGGCAATCCTCGGCGTATTTAAAATTTGCGACAGAAAAAATTATTTTTTGAAAAATTTACTATAGAAAAGGCAATCCTCGGCGTATTTAAAATTTGCGGCAGTAAAAAATTATTTTTTGAAAAATTTACTATAGAAAAGGCAATCCTCGGCGTATTTAAAATTTGCGACAGTAAAAAATTATTTTTTGAAAAATTTGCTATAGAAAAGGCAATCGTCGGCGTATTTTAACTTTGCGACAGTAAAAAATTATTTTTTGAAAAATTTGCTATAGAAAAGGCAATCCTCGGCGTATTTAAAATTTGCGACAGTAAAAAATTATTTTTTGAAAAATTTACTATAGAAAAGGCAATCCTCGGCGTATATAAAATTTGCGACAGTAAAAAATTATTTTTTGAAAAATTTACTACAGAAAAGGCAATCCTCGGCGTATTTAAAATTTGCGACAGTAAAAAATTATTTTTTGAAAAATTTACTATAGAAAAGGCAATCCTCGGCGTATTTAAAATTTGCGACAGTAAAAATTTATTTTTTGAAAATTCACTATAGAAAAGTCAATCCTCGGCGTATTTAAAATTTGCGACAGTAAAAAATTATTTTTTGAAAAATTTACTATAGAAAAGGCAATCCTCGGCGTATTTAAAATTTGCGACAGTAAAAAATTATTTTTTGAAAAATTTACTATAGAAAAGGCAATCCTCGGCGTATTTAAAATTTGCGACAGTAAAAAATTATTTTTTGAAAAATTTACTATAGAAAAGGCAATCCTCGGCGTATTTAAAATTTGCGACAGTAAAAAATTAGTTTTTGAAAAATTTACTATAGAAAAGGCAATCCTCGGCGTATTTAAAATTTGCGACAGTAAAAAATTATTTTTTGATAAATTTACTATAGAAAAGGCAATACTCGGCGTATTTTAAATTTGCGACAGTAAAAAATTATTTTTTGAAATATTTACTATAGAAAAGGCAATCCTCGGCGTATTTAAAATTTGCGACAGTAAAAAATTATTTTTTGAAAAATTTACTATAGAAAAGGCAGTCCTCGGCGTATTTAAAATTTGCGACAGTAAAAAATTATTTTTTAAAAAATTTACTATAGAAAAGGCAATCCTCGGCGTATTTAAAATTTGCGACAGTAAAAAATTATTTTTTGAAAAATTTACTATAGAAAAGGCAATCCTCGGCGTATTTGAAATTTGCGACAGTAAAAAATTATTTTTTGAAAAATTTACTATAGAAAAGGCAATCCTCCGCGTATTTTAAATTTGCGACAGTAAAAAAATATTTTTTGAAAAATTTACTATAGAAAAGGCAATCCTCGGCGTATTTAAAATTTGCGACAGTAAAAAATTATTTTTTGAAAAATTTACTATAGAAAAGGCAATCCTCGGCGTATTTTAAATTTGCGACAGTAAAAAAATATTTTTGAAAAATTTACTATAGAAAAGGCAATCCTCGGCTTATTTAAAATTTGCGACAGTAAAAAATTATTTTTTGAAAAATTTACTATAGAAAAGGCAATCCTCGGCGTATTTAAAATTTGCGACAGTAAAAAATTATTTTTTGAAAAATTTACTATAGAAAAGGCAATCCTCGGCGTATTTAAAATTTGCGACAGTAAAAAATTATTTTTAGAAAAATTTACTATAGAAAAGGCAATCCTCGGCGTATTTAAAATTTGCGACAGTAAAAAATTATTTTTTGAAAAATTTACTATAGAAAAGGCAATCCTCTGCGTATTTAAAATTTGCGACAGTAAAAATTTATTTTTTGAAAATTCACTATAGAAAAGGCAATCCTCGGCGTATTTAAAATTTGCGACAGTAAAAAATTATGTTTTGAAAAATTTACTATAGAAAAGGCAATCCTCGGCGTATTTAAAATTTGCGACAGTAAAAAATTATTTTTTGAAAAATTTACTATAGAAAAGGCAATCCTCGGCGTATTTTAAATTTGCGACAGTAAAAAATTATTTTTTGAAAAATTTACTATAGAAAAGGCGATCCTCGGCGTATTTAAAACTTGCGACAGTAAAAAATTATTTTTTGAAAAATTTACTATAGAAAAGGCAATCCTCGGCGTATTTAAAATTTGCGAAAGTAAAAAATTATTTTTTGAAAAATTTACTATAGAAAAGGCAATCCTCGGCGTATTTAAAATTTGCGACAGTAAAAATTTATTTTTTGAAAATTCACTATAGAAAAGGCAATCCTCGGCGTATTTAAAATTTGCGACAGTAAAAAATTATTTTTTTGAAAAATTTACTATAGAAAAGGCAATCCTCGGCGTATTTAAAATTTGCGACAGTAAAAAATTATTTTTTGAAAAATTTACTATAGAAAAGGCAATCCTCGGCGTATTTTAAATTTGCGACAGTAAAAAATTATTGGTTGAAAAATTTACTATAGAAAAGGCAATCCTCGGCGTATTTAAAATTTGCGACAGTAAAAAATTATTTTTTGAAAAATTTACAAAGAAAAGGCAATTCTCGGCGTATTTAAAATTTGCGACAGTAAAAAATTATTTTTTGAAAAATTTACTATAGAAAAGGCAATCCTCGGCGTATTTAAAATTTGCGACAGTAAAAATTTATTTTTTGAAAATTCACTATAGAAAAGGCAATCCTCGGCGTATTTAAAATTTACGACAGTAAAAAATTATTTTTGGAAAAATTTACTATAGAAAAGGCAACCCTCGGCGTATTTAAAATTTGCGACAGTAAAAAATTCTTTTTTGCAAAATTTACTATAGAAAAGGCAATCCTCGGCGTATTTAAAATTTGCGACAGCAAAAAATTATTTTTTGAAAAATTTACTATAGAAAAGGCAATCCTCGGCGTATTTAAAATTTGCGACAGTAAAAAAATATTTTTTGAAAAATTTACTATAGAAAAGGCAATCCTCGGCGTATTTAAAATTTGCGACAGTAAAAAATTATTTTTTGAAAAATTTACTATAGAAAGGCAATCCTCGGCGTATTTAAAATTTGCGACAGTAAAAAATTATTTTTTGAAAAATTTACTATAGAAAAGGCAATCCTCTGCGTATTTAAAATTTGCGACAGTAAAAAATAATTTTTTGAAAAATTTACTATAGAAAAGGCAATCCTCGGCGTATTTAAAATTTGCGACAGTAAAAAATTATTTTTTGAAAAATTTACTATAGAAAAGGCAATCCTCGGCGTATTTAAAATTTGCGACAGTAAAAATTTATTTTTTGAAAATTCACTATAGAAAAGGCAATCCTCGGCGTATTTAAAATTTGCGACAGTAAAAAATTATTTTTTGAAAAATTTACTATAGAAAAGTCAATCCTCGGCGTATTTAAAATTTGCGACAGTAAAAAATTATTTTTTGAAAAATTTACTATAGAAAAGGCAATCCTCGGCGTAATTTAAATTTGCGACAGTAAAAAATTATTTTATAAAAAATTTTCTATAGAAAGGCAATCCTCGGCGTATTTAAAATTTGCGACAGTAAAAAATTATTTTTTGAAAATTGACTATAGAAAAGGCAATCCTCGGCGTATTTAAAATTTGCGACAGTAAAAAATTATTTTTTGAAAAATTTACTATAGAAAAGGCAATCCTCGGCGTATTTAAAATTTGCGACAGTAAAAATTTATTTTTGAAAATTCACTATAGAAAAGCAATCCTCGGCGTATTTAAAATTTGCGACAGTAAAAATTTATTTTTTGAAAATTCACTATAGAAAAGGCAATCCTCGGCGTATTTAAAATTTGCGACAGTAAAAAATTATTTTTTGAATAATTTACTATAGAAAAGGCAATCCTCGGCGTTTTAAAATTTGCGACAGTAAAAAATTATTTTTTGAAAAATTTACTATAGAAAAGGCAATCCTCGGCGTATTTAAAATTTGCGACAGTAAAAAGTTATTTTTTGAAAAATTTACTATAGAAAAGGCAATCCTCGGCGTATTTAAAATTTGCGACAGTAAAAAATTATTTTTTGAAAAATTTACTATAGAAAAGGCAATCCTCGGCGTATTTAAAATTTGCGACAGTAAAAAATTATTTTTTGAAAAATTTACTATAGAAAAGGCAATCCTCGGCGTATTTTAAATTTGCGACAGTAAAAAATTATTTTTTGAAAAATTTACTATAGAAAAGGCCATCCTCGGCGTATTTAAAATTTGCGACAGTAAAAAATTATTTTTTGAAAAATTGACTATAGAAAAGGCAATCCTCGGCGTATTTAAAATTTGCGACAGTAAAAAATTATTTTTTGAAAAATTTACTATAGAAAAGGCAATCCTCGGCGTATTTAAAATTTGCGACAGTAAAAAATTATTTTTGAAAAATTTACTATAGAAAAGGCAATCCTCGGCGTATTTAAAATTTGCGACAGTAAAAAATTATTTTTTGAAAAATTTACTATAGAAAAGGCAATCCTCGGCGTATTTAAAATTTGCGACAGTAAAAAATTATTTTTTGAAAAATTTACTATAGAAAAGGCAATCCTCGGCGTATTTAAATTTTGCGACAGTAAAAAATAATTTTTTGAAAAATTTACTATAGAAAAGGCAATCCTCGGCGTATTTAAAATTTGCGACACTAAAAAATTATTTTTTGAAAAATTTACTATAGAAAAGGCAATCCTCGGCGTATTTAAAATTTGCGACAGTAAAAAATTATTTTTTGAAAAATTTACTATAGAAAAGGCAATCCTCGGCGTATTTTAAATTTGCGACAGTAAAAAATTATTTTTTGAAAAATTTACTATAGAAAAGGCAATCCTCGGCGTATTTAAAATTTGCGACAGTAAAAAATTATTTTTTGAAAAATTTACTATAGAAAAGGCAATCCTCGGCGTATTTAAAATTTGCGACATTAAAAAATTATTTTTTGAAAAATTTACTATAGAAAAGGCAATCCTCGGCGTATTTAAAATTTGCGACAGTAAAAAATTATTTTTTGAAAAATTTACTATAGAAAAGGCAATCCTCGGCGTATTTAAAATTTGCGACAGTAAAAAATTATTTTTTGAAAAATTTACTATAGAAAAGGCAATCCTCGGCGTATTTAAAATTTGCGACAGTAAAAAATTATTTTTTGAAAAATTTACTATAGAAAAGGCAATCCTCGGCGTATTTAAAATTTGCGACAGTAAAAAATTATTTTTTGAAAAATTTACTATAGAAAAGGCAATCCTCGGCGTATTTAAAATTTGCGACAGTTAAAAATTATTTTTGAAAAATTTACTATAGACAAGGCAATCCTCGGCGTTTTTAAAATTTGCGACAGTAAAAAATTATTTTTTGAAAAATTTACTATAGAAAAGGCAATCCTCGGCGTATTTAAAATTTGCGACAGTAAAAATTTATTTTTTGAAAATTCACTATAGAAAAGGCAATCCTCAGCGTATTTAAAATTTGCGACAGTAAAAAATTATTTTTTGAAAAATTTACTATAGAAAAGTCAATCCTCGGCGTATTTAAAATTTGCGACAGTAAAAAATTATTTTTTGAAAAATTTACTATAGAAAAGGCAATCCTCGGCGTATTTTAAATTTGCGACAGTAAAAAATTATTATATAAAAAATTTTCTATAGAAAGGCAATCCTCGGCGTATTTAAAATTTGCGACAGTAAAAAATTATTTTTTGAAAAATTTACTATAGAAAAGGCAATCCTCGGCGTATTTAAAATTTGCGACAGTAAAAAATTATTTTTTGAAAAATTTACTATAGAAAAGGCAATCCTCGGCGTATTTAAAATTTGCGACAGTAAAAATTTATTTTTTGAAAATTCACTATAGAAAAGGCAATCCTCGGCGTATTTAAAATTTGCGACAGTAAAAAATTATTTTTTGAAAAATTTACTATAGAAAAGGCAATCCTCGGCGTATTTAAAATTTGCGACAGTAAAAAATTAATTTTTGAAAAATTTACTATAGAAAAGGCAATCCTCGGCGTATTTAAAATTTGCGACAGTAAAAAATTAATTTTTGAAAAATTTACTATAGAAAAGGCAATCCTCGGCACATTTAAAATTTGCGACAGTAAAAAATTATTTTTTGAAAAATTTACTATAGAAAAGGCAATCCTCGGCGTATTTAAAATTTGCGACAGTAAAAATTTATTTTTTGAAAATTCACTATAGAAAAGGCAATCCTCGGCGTATTTAAAATTTGCGACAGTAAAAAATTATTTTTTGAAAAATTTACTATAGAAAAGGCAATCCTCGGCGTTTTAAAATTTGCGACAGTAAAAAATTATTTTTTGAAAAATTTACTATAGAAAAGGCAATCCTCGGCGTATTTAAAATTTGCGACAGTAAAAAATAATATTTGAAAAATTTACTATAGAAAAGGCAATCCTCGGCGTATTTAAAATTTGCGACAGTAAAAAATTATTTTTTGAAAAATTTACTATAGAAAAGGCAATCCTCGGCGTATTTAAAATTTGCGACAGTAAAAAATTATTTTTTGAAAAATTTACTATAGAAAAGGCAATCCTCGGCGTATTTTAAATTTGCGACAGTAAAAAATTATTTTTTGAAAAATTTACTATAGAAAAGGCAATCCTCGGCGTATTTAAAATTTGCGACAGTAAAAAATTATTTTTTGAAAAATTTACTATAGAAAAGGCAATCCTCGGCGTATTTAAAATTTGCGACAGTAAAAAATTATTTTTTGAAAAATTTACTATAGAAAAGGCAATCCTCGGCGTATTTAAAATTTGCGACAGTAAAAAATTATTTTTTGAAAAATTTACTATAGAAAAGGCAATCCTCGGCGTATTTTAAATTTGCGACAGTAAAAAATTATTTTTTGAAAAATTTACTATAGAAAAGGCAATCCTCGGCGTATTTAAAATTTGGGACAGTAAATAATTATTTTTTGAAAAATTTACTATAGAAAAGGCAATCCTCGGCGTATTTTAAATTTGCGACAGTAAAAAATTATTTTTTGAAAAATTTACTATAGAAAAGGCAATCCTCTTCGTATTTAAAATTTGCGACAGTAAAAAATAATTTTTTGAAAAATTTACTATAGAAAAGGCAATCCTCGGCGTATTTAAAATTTGCGACAGTAAAAAATTATTTTTTGAAAAATTTACTATAGAAAAGGCAATCCTCGGCGTATTTAAAATTTGCGACAGTAAAAAATTATTTTTTGAAAAATTTACTATAGAAAAGGCAATCCTCGGCGTATTTAAAATTTGTGACAGTAAAAAATTATGTTTTGAAAAATTTACTATAGAAAAGGCAATCCTCGGCGTATTTAAAATTTGCGACAGTAAAAAATTATTTTTTGAAAAATTTACTATAGAAAAGGCAATCCTCGGCGTATTTAAAATTTGCGACAGTAAAAAATTATTTTTGGAAAAATTTACTATAGAAAAGGCGATCCTCGGCGTATTTAAAATTTGCGACAGCAAAAATTTATTTTTTGAAAATTCACTATAGAAAAGGCAATCCTCGCCGTATTTAAAATTTGCCAGAGTAAAAAATAATTTTTTGAAAAATTTACTATAGAAAAGGCAATCCTCGGCGTATTTAAAATTTGCGACAGTAAAAAATTATTTTTTGAAAAATTTACTATAGAAAAGGCAATCCTCTGCGTATTTAAAATTTGCGACAGTTAAAAATTATTTTTTGAAAAATTTACTATAGAAAAGGCAATCCTCGGCGTTTTTAAAATTTGCGACAGTAAAAAATTATTTTTTGAAAAATTTACTATAGAAAAGGCAATCCTCGGCGTATTTAAAATTTGCGACAGTAAAAATTTATTTTTTGAAAATTCAATATAGAAAAGGCAATCCTCGGCGTATTTAAAATTTGCGACAGTAAAAAATTATTTTTTGAAAAATTTACTATAGAAAAGTCAATCCTCGGCGTATTTAAAATTTGCGACAGTAAAAAATTATTTTTTGAAAAATTTACTATAGAAAAGGCAATCCTCGGCGTATTTTAAATTTGCGACAGTAAAAAATTATTTTATAAAAAATTTTCTATAGAAAGGCAATCCTCGGCGTATTTAAAATTTGCGACAGTAAAAAATTATTTTTTGAAAAATTGACTATAGAAAAGGCAATCCTCGGCGTATTTAAAATTTGCGACAGTAAAAAATTATTTTTTGAAAAATTTATTATAGAAAAGGCAATCCTCGGCGTATTTAAAATTTGCGACAGTAAAAATTTATTTTTTGAAAATTCACTATAGAAAAGGCAATCCTCGGCGTATTTAAAATTTGCGACAGTAAAAATTTATTTTTTGAAAATTCACTATAGAAAAGGCAATCCTCGGCGTATTTAAAATTTGCGACAGTAAAAAATTATTTTTTGAATAATTTACTATAGAAAAGGCAATCCTCGGCGTTTTAAAATTTGCGACAGTAAAAAATTATTTTTTGAAAAATTTACTATAGAAAAGGCAATCCTCGGCGTATTTAAAATTTGCGACAGTAAAAAATTATTTTTTGAAAAATTTACTATAGAAAAGGCAATCCTCGGCGTATTTAAAATTTGCGACAGTAAAAAATTATTTTTTGAAAAATTTACTATAGAAAAGGCAATCCTCGGCGTATTTAAAATTTGCGACAGTAAAAAATTATTTTTTGAAAAATTTACTATAGAAAAGGCAATCCTCGGCGTATTTTAAATTTGCGACAGTAAAAAATTATTTTTTGAAAAATTTACTATAGAAAAGGCCATCCTCGGCGTATTTAAAATTTGCGACAGTAAAAAATTATTTTTTGAAAAATTTACTATAGAAAAGGCAATCCTCGGCGTATTTAAAATTTGCGACAGTAAAAAATTATTTTTTGAAAAATTTACTATAGAAAAGGCAATCCTCGGCGTATTTAAAATTTGCGACAGTAAAAAATAATTTTTTGAAAAATTTACTATAGAAAAGGCAATCCTCGGCGTATTTAAAATTTGCGACAGTAAAAAATTATTTTTTGAAAAATTTACTATAGAAAAGGCAATCCTCGGCGTATTTAAAATTTGCGACAGTAAAAAATTATTTTTTGAAAAATTTACTATAGAAAAGGCAATCCTCGGCGTATTTAAAATTTGCGACAGTAAAAAATTATTTTTTGAAAAATTTACTATAGAAAAGGCAATCCTCGGCGTATTTAAATTTTGCGACAGTAAAAAATAATTTTTTGAAAAATTTACTATAGAAAAGGCAATCCTCGGCGTATTTAAAATTTGCGACACTAAAAAATTATTTTTTGAAAAATTTACTATAGAAAAGGCAATCCTCGGCGTATTTAAAATTTGCGACAGTAAAAAATTATTTTTTGAAAAATTTACTATAGAAAGGGCAATCCTCGGCGTATTTAAAATTTGCGACAGTAAAAAATTATTTTTTGAAAAATTTACTATAGAAAAGGCAATCCTCGGCGTATTTAAAATTTGCGACAGTAAAAAATTATTTTTTGAAAAATTTACTATAGAAAAGGCAATCCTCGGCGTATTTAAAATTTGTTACAGTAAAAAATTATTTTTTGAAAAATTTACTATAGAAAAGGCAATCCTCGGCGTATTTAAAATTTGCGACAGTAAAAAATTATTTTTTGAAAAATTTACTATAGAAAAGGCAATCCTCGGCGTATTTTAAATTTGCGACAGTAAAAAATTATTTTTTGAAAAATTTACTATAGAAAAGGCAATCCTCGGCGTATTTAAAATTTGCGACAGTAAAAAATTATTTTTTGAAAAATTTACTATAGAAAAGGCAATCCTCGGCGTATTTAAAATTTGCGACATTAAAAAATTATTTTTTGAAAAATTTACTATAGAAAAGGCAATCCTCGGCGTATTTAAAATTTGCGACAGTAAAAAATTATTTTTTGAAAAATTTACTATAGAAAAGGCAATCCTCGGCGTATTTAAAATTTGCGACAGTAAAAAATTATTTTTTGAAAAATTTACTATAGAAAAGGCAATCCTCGGCGTATTTAAAATTTGCGACAGTAAAAAATTATTTTTTGAAAAATTTACTATAGAAAAGGCAATCCTCGGCGTATTTAAAATTTGCGACAGTAAAAAATTATTTTTTGAAAAATTTACTATAGGAAAGGCAATCCTCGGCGTATTTAAAATTTGCGACAGTTAAAAATTATTTTTTGAAAAATTTACTATAGAAAAGGCAATCCTCGGCGTTTTTAAAATTTGCGACAGTAAAAAATTATTTTTTGAAAAATTTACTATAGAAAAGGCAATCCTCGGCGTATTTAAAATTTGCGACAGTAAAAATTTATTTTTTGAAAATTCACTATAGAAAAGGCAATCCTCGGCGTATTTAAAATTTGCGACAGTAAAAAATTATTTTTTGAAAAATTTACTATAGAAAAGTCAATCCTCGGCGTATTTAAAATTTGCGACAGTAAAAAATTATTTTTTGAAAAATTTACTATAGAAAAGGCAATCCTCGGCGTATTTTAAATTTGCGACAGTAAAAAATTATTATATAAAAAATTTTCTATAGAAAGGCAATCCTCGGCGTATTTAAAATTTGCGACAGTAAAAAATTATTTTTTGAAAAATTTACTATAGAAAAGGCAATCCTCGGCGTATTTAAAATTTGCGACAGTAAAAAATTATTTTTTGAAAAATTTACTATAGAAAAGGCAATCCTCGGCGTATTTAAAATTTGCGACAGTAAAAATTTATTTTTTGAAAATTCACTATAGAAAAGGCAATCCTCGGCGTATTTAAAATTTGCGACAGTAAAAAATTATTTTTTGAAAAATTTACTATAGAAAAGGCAATCCTCGGCGTATTTAAAATTTGCGACAGTAAAAAATTAATTTTTGAAAAATTTACTATAGAAAAGGCAATCCTCGGCGTATTTAAAATTTGCGACAGTAAAAAATTAATTTTTGAAAAATTTACTATAGAAAAGGCAATCCTCGGCACATTTAAAATTTGCGACAGTAAAAAATTATTTTTTGAAAAATTTACTATAGAAAAGGCAATCCTCGGCGTATTTAAAATTTGCGACAGTAAAAATTTATTTTTTGAAAATTCACTATAGAAAAGGCAATCCTCGGCGTATTTAAAATTTGCGACAGTAAAAAATTATTTTTTGAAAAATTTACTATAGAAAAGGCAATCCTCGGCGTTTTAAAATTTGCGACAGTAAAAAATTATTTTTTGAAAAATTTACTATAGAAAAGGCAATCCTCGGCGTATTTAAAATTTGCGACAGTAAAAAATAATATTTGAAAAATTTACTATAGAAAAGGCAATCCTCGGCGTATTTAAAATTTGCGACAGTAAAAAATTATTTTTTGAAAAATTTACTATAGAAAAGGCAATCCTCGGCGTATTTAAAATTTGCGACAGTAAAAAATTATTTTTTGAAAAATTTACTATAGAAAAGGCAATCCTCGGCGTATTTTAAATTTGCGACAGTAAAAAATTATTTTTTGAAAAATTTACTATAGAAAAGGCAATCCTCGGCGTATTTAAAATTTGCGACAGTAAAAAATTATTTTTTGAAAAATTTACTATAGAAAAGGCAATCCTCGGCGTATTTAAAATTTGCGACAGTAAAAAATTATTTTTTGAAAAATTTACTATAGAAAAGGCAATCCTCGGCGTATTTAAAATTTGCGACAGTAAAAAATTATTTTTTGAAAAATTTACTATAGAAAAGGCAATCCTCGGCGTATTTTAAATTTGCGACAGTAAAAAATTATTTTTTGAAAAATTTACTATAGAAAAGGCAATCCTCGGCGTATTTAAAATTTGGGACAGTAAATAATTATTTTTTGAAAAATTTACTATAGAAAAGGCAATCCTCGGCGTATTTTAAATTTGCGACAGTAAAAAATTATTTTTTGAAAAATTTACTATAGAAAAGGCAATCCTCGGCGTATTTAAAATTTGCGACAGTAAAAAATAATTGTTTGAAAAATTTACTATAGAAAAGGCAATCCTCGGCGTATTTAAAATTTGCGACAGTAAAAAATTATTTTTTGAAAAATTTACTATAGAAAAGGCAATCCTCGGCGTATTTAAAATTTGCGACAGTAAAAAATTATTTTTTGAAAAATTTACTATAGAAAAGGCAATCCTCGGCGTATTTAAAATTTGTGACAGTAAAAAATTATGTTTTGAAAAATTTACTATAGAAAAGGCAATCCTCGGCGTATTTAAAATTTGCGACAGTAAAAAATTATTTTTTGAAAAATTTACTATAGAAAAGGCAATCCTCGGCGTATTTAAAATTTGCGACAGTAAAAAATTATTTTTGGAAAAATTTACTATAGAAAAGGCGATCCTCGGCGTATTTAAAATTTGCGACAGTAAAAAATTATTTTTTGAAAAATTTACTAAATAAAAAGATTACTCTTTTGGACTTTTTACCGGGTTAAACTTAATTTTGTTCAAGAAAGAATTTTTTGGGATTCTCCGGTATATAGCAAAAGCTAAAAAATGTTCTAATTTGTTATTTCATCACACAAACCCATTAATTTTTGGTGACAAGTTTCAAGTCTTGGTTTGATTCATCAACAGGTCACAAATAGCGAAATTGTGTGATTTGAAAAACAAATGAAAAAATGAAAAAAGAAGAAAGAAAGAAAAGTTTGAGAAAATAGAAAAAAACAATTTTTTTATTCATTAAAAAAATTTTTAAACAAATTTTTAAAGAAACAGATTCATTCGAAGCGAATCGAACCTGTATACGCCACACAGTGGGCTGAAAAATAAAAAAGAAAAGGAAGAAGAAGAAGCGTTTCGTGTCAGCAGAAAACCTAACACTCATCGGTGCAGCTTGGTTTTCTGCCTGCTGCAGACGCTTGAAAATAGATCAAACTGATCTCTTCTCATATAAACTCAGAAATAAATTCTGGGTGTGAATTATATGAGGAAAAAACACTCCTATACAAGCCCAGGAGGAAAAATAAATAAAAAGATTACTCTTTTGGACTTTTTACCGGGTTAAACTTAATTTTGTTCAAGAAAGAATTTTTTGGGATTCTCCGGTATATAGCAAAAGCTAAAAAATGTTCTAATTTGTTATTTCATCACACAACCCATTAATTTTTGGTGACAAGTTTCAAGTCTTGGTTTGACTCATCAACAGGTCACAAATAGGGAAATTGTGTGATTTGAAAAACAAATGAAAAAATGAAAAAAGAAGAAAGAAATAAAAGTTTGAGAAAATAGAAAAAAACAATTTTTTTATTTATTAAAAAAAATTTTTAAACAAATTTTTAAAGAAACAGATTCATTCGAAGCGAATCGAACCTGTATACGCCACACAGTGGGCTGAAAAATAAAAAAGAAAAGGAAGAAGAAGAAGCGTTTCGTGTCAGCAGAAAACCTAACACTCATCGGTGCAGCTTGGTTTTCTGCCTGCTGCAGACGCTTGAAAATAGATCAAACTGATCTCTTCTCATATAAACTCAGAAATAAATTCTGGGTGTGAATTATATGAGGAAAAAACACTCCTATACAAGCCCAGGAGGAAAAATAAATAAAAAGATTACTCTTTTGGACTTTTTACCGGGTTAAACTTAATTTTGTTCAAGAAAGAATTTTTTGGGATTCTCCGGTATATAGCAAAAGCTAAAAAATGTTCTAATTTGTTATTTCATCACACAACCCATTAATTTTTGGTGACAAGTTTCAAGTCCTGGTTTGACTCATCAACAGGTCACAAATAGCGAAATTGTGTGATTTGAAAAACAAATGAAAAAATGAAAAAAGAAGAAAGAAATAAAAGTTTGAGAAAATAGAAAAAAACAATTTTTTTATTTATTAAAAAAATTTTTAAACAAATTTTTAAAGAAACAGATTCATTCGAAGCGAATCGAACCTGTATACGCCACACAGTGGGCTGAAAAATAAAAAAGAAAAGGAAGAAGAAGAAGCGTTTCGTGTCAGCAGAAAACCTAACACTCATCAGTGCAGCTTGGTTTTCTGCCTGCTGCAGACGCTTGAAAATAGATCAAACTGATCTCTTCTCATATAAACTCAGAAATAAATTCTGGGTGTGAATTATATGAGGAAAAAACACTCCTATACAAGCCCAGGAGGAAAAATAAATAAAAAGATTACTCTCTTGGACTTTTTACCGGGTTAAACTTAATTTTGTTCAAGAAAGAATTTTTTTGGATTCTCCGGTATATAGCAAAAGCTAAAAAATGTTCTAATTTGTTATTTCATCACACAACCCATTAATTTTTGGTGACAAGTTTCAAGTCTTGGTTTGACTCATCAACAGGTCACAAATAGCGAAATTGTGTGATTTGAAAAACAAATGAAAAAATGAAAAAAGAAGAAAGAAATAAAAGTTTGAGAAAATAGAAAAAAACAATTTTTTTATTTATTAAAAAAAATTTTTAAACAAATTTTTAAAGAAACAGATTCATTCGAAGCGAATCGAACCTGTATACGCCACACAGTGGGCTGAAAAATAAAAAAGAAAAGGAAGAAGAAGAAGCGTTTCGTGTCAGCAGAAAACCTAACACTCATCGGTGCAGCTTGGTTTTCTGCCTGCTGCAGACGCTTGAAAATAGATCAAACTGATCTCTTCTCATATAAACTCAGAAATAAATTCTGGGTGTGAATTATATGAGGAAAAAACACTCCTATACAAGCCCAGGAGGAAAAATAAATAAAAAGATTACTCTTTTGGACTTTTTACCGGGTTAAACTTAATTTTGTTCAAGAAAGAATTTTTTGGGATTCTCCGGTATATAGCAAAAGCTAAAAAATGTTCTAATTTGTTATTTCATCACACAACCCATTAATTTTTGGTGACAAGTTTCAAGTCTTGGTTTGACTCATCAACAGGTCACAAATAGGGAAATTGTGTGATTTGAAAAACAAATGAAAAAATGAAAAAAGAAGAAAGAAATAAAAGTTTAAGAAAATAGAAAAAAACAATTTTTTTATTTATTAAAAAAATTTTTAAACAAATTTTTAAAGAAACAGATTCATTCGAAGCGAATCGAACCTGTATACGCCACACAGTGGGCTGAAAAATAAAAAAGAAAAGGAAGAAGAAGAAGCGTTTCGTGTCAGCAGAAAACCTAACACTCATCGGTGCAGCTTGGTTTTCTGCCTGCTGCAGACGCTTGAAAATAGATCAAACTGATCTCTTCTCATATAAACTCAGAAATAAATTCTGGGTGTGAATTATATGAGGAAAAAACACTCCTATACAAGCCCAGGAGGAAAAATAAATAAAAAGATTACTCTTTTGGACTTTTTACCGGGTTAAACTTAATTTTGTTCAAGAAAGAATTTTTTGGGATTCTCCGGTATATAGCAAAAGCTAAAAAATGTTCTAATTTATTATTTCATCATACAACCCATTAATTTTTGGTGACAAGTTTCAAGTCTTGGTTTGACTCATCAACAGGTCACAAATAGCGAAATTGTGTGATTTGAAAAACAAATGAAAAAATGAAAAAAGAAGAAAGAAATAAAAGTTTGAGAAAATAGAAAAAAACAATTTTTTTATTTATTAAAAAAAATTTTAAACAAATTTTTAAAGAAACAGATTCATTCGAAGCGAATCGAACCTGTATACGCCACACAGTGGGATGAAAAATAAAAAAGAAAAGGAAGAAGAAGAAGCGTTTCGTGTCAGCAGAAAACCTAACACTCATCGGTGCAGCTTGGTTTTCTGCCTGCTGCAGACGCTTGAAAATAGATCAAACTGATCTCTTCTCATATAAACTCAGAAATAAATTCTGGGTGTGAATTATATGAGGAAAAAACACTCCTTTACAAGCCCAGGAGGAAAAATAAATAAAAAGATTACTCTTTTGGACTTTTTACCGGGTTAAACTTAATTTTGTTCAAGAAAGAATTTTTTGGGATTCTCCGGTATATAGCAAAAGCTAAAAAATGTTCTAATTTGTTATTTCATCACACAACCCATTAATTTTTGGTGACAAGTTTCAAGTCTTGGTTTGACTCATCAACAGGTCACAAATAGCGAAATTGTGTGATTTGAAAAACAAATGAAAAAATGAAAAAAGAAGAAAGAAATAAAAGTTTGAGAAAATAGAAAAAAACAATTTTTTTATTTATTAAAAAAATTTTTAAACAAATTTTTAAAGAAACAGATTCATTCGAAGCGAATCGAACCTGTATACGCCACACAGTGGGCTGAAAAATAAAAAAGAAAAGGAAGAAGAAGAAGCGTTTCGTGTCCGCAGAAAACCTAACACTCATCGGTGCAGCTTGGTTTTCTGCCTGCTGCAGACGCTTGAAAATAGATCAAACTGATCTCTTCTCATATAAACTCAGAAATAAATTCTGGGTGTGAATTATATGAGGAAAAAACACTCCTATACAAGCCCAGGAGGAAAAATAAATAAAAAGATTACTCTTTTGGACTTTTTACCGGGTTAAACTTAATTTTGTTCAAGAAAGAATTTTTTGGGATTCTCCGGTATATAGCAAAAGCTAAAAAATGTTCTAATTTGTTATTTCATCACACAACCCATTAATTTTTGGTGACAAGTTTCAAGTCTTGGTTTGACTCATCAACAGGTCACAAATAGCGAAATTGTGTGATTTGAAAAACAAATGAAAAAATGAAAAAAGAAGAAAGAAATAAAAGTTTGAGAAAATAGAAAAAAACAATTTTTTTATTTATTAAAAAAATTTTTAAACAAATTTTTAAAGAAACAGATTCATTCGAAGCGAATCGAACCTGTATACGCCACACAGTGGGCTGAAAAATAAAAAAGAAAAGGAAAAAGAAGAAGCGTTTCGTGTCAGCAGAAAACCTAACACTCATCGGTGCAGCTTGGTTTTCTGCCTGCTGCAGACGCTTGAAAATAGATCAAACTGATCTCTTCTCATATAAACTCAGAAATAAATTCTGGGTGTGAATTATATGAGGAAAAAACACTCCTATACAAGCCCAGGAGGAAAAATAAATAAAAGGATTACTCTTTTGGACTTTTTACCGGGTTAAACTTAATTTTGTTCAAGAAAGAATTTTTTGGGATTCTCCGGTATATAGCAAAAGCTAAAAAATGTTCTAATTTGTTATTTCATCACACAACCCATTAATTTTTGGTGACAAGTTTCAAGTCTTGGTTTGACTCATCAACAGGTCACAAATAGCGAAATTGTGTGAATTGAAAAACAAATGAAAAAATGAAAAAAGAAGAAAGAAATAAAAGTTTGAGAAAATAGAAAAAAACAATTTTTTTATTTATTAAAAAAAATTTTTAAACAAATTTTTAAAGAAACAGATTCATTCGAAGCGAATCGAACCTGTATACGCCACACAGTGGGCTGAAAAATAAAAAAGAAAAGGAAGAAGAAGAAGCGTTTCGTGTCAGCAGAAAACCTAACACTCATCGGTGCAGCTTGGTTTTCTGCCTGCTGCAGACGCTTGAAAATAGATCAAACTGATCTCTTCTCATATAAACTCAGAAATAAATTCTGGGTGTGAATTATATGAGGAAAAAACACTCCTATACAAGCCCAGGAGGAAAAATAAATAAAAAGATTACTCTTTTGGACTTTTTACCGGGTTAAACTTAATTTTGTTCAAGAAAGAATTTTTTGGGATTCTCCGGTATATAGCAAAAGCTAAAAAATGTTCTAATTTGTTATTTCATCACACAACCCATTAATTTTTGGTGACAAGTTTCAAGTCTTGGTTTGACTCATCAACAGGTCACAAATAGGGAAATTGTGTGATTTGAAAAACAAATGAAAAAATGAAAAAAGAAGAAAGAAATAAAAGTTTAAGAAAATAGAAAAAAACAATTTTTTTATTTATTAAAAAAATTTTTAAACAAATTTTTAAAGAAACAGATTCATTCGAAGCGAATCGAACCTGTATACGCCACACAGTGGGCTGAAAAATAAAAAAGAAAAGGAAGAAGAAGAAGCGTTTCGTGTCAGCAGAAAACCTAACACTCATCGGTGCAGCTTGGTTTTCTGCCTGCTGCAGACGCTTGAAAATAGATCAAACTGATCTCTTCTCATATAAACTCAGAAATAAATTCTGGGTGTGAATTATATGAGGAAAAAACACTCCTATACAAGCCCAGGAGGAAAAATAAATAAAAAGATTACTCTTTTGGACTTTTTACCGGGTTAAACTTAATTTTGTTCAAGAAAGAATTTTTTGGGATTCTCCGGTATATAGCAAAAGCTAAAAAATGTTCTAATTTATTATTTCATCATACAACCCATTAATTTTTGGTGACAAGTTTCAAGTCTTGGTTTGACTCATCAACAGGTCACAAATAGCGAAATTGTGTGATTTGAAAAACAAATGAAAAAATGAAAAAAGAAGAAAGAAATAAAAGTTTGAGAAAATAGAAAAAAACAATTTTTTTATTTATTAAAAAAATTTTTAAACAAATTTTTAAAGAAACAGATTCATTCGAAGCGAATCGAACCTGTATACGCCACACAGTGGGATGAAAAATAAAAAAGAAAAGGAAGAAGAAGAAGCGTTTCGTGTCAGCAGAAAACCTAACACTCATCGGTGCAGCTTGGTTTTCTGCCTGCTGCAGACGCTTGAAAATAGATCAAACTGATCTCTTCTCATATAAACTCAGAAATAAATTCTGGGTGTGAATTATATGAGGAAAAAACACTCCTTTACAAGCCCAGGAGGAAAAATAAATAAAAAGATTACTCTTTTGGACTTTTTACCGGGTTAAACTTAATTTTGTTCAAGAAAGAATTTTTTGGGATTCTCCGGTATATAGCAAAAGCTAAAAAATGTTCTAATTTGTTATTTCATCACACAACCCATTAATTTTTGGTGACAAGTTTCAAGTCTTGGTTTGACTCATCAACAGGTCACAAATAGCGAAATTGTGTGATTTGAAAAACAAATGAAAAAATGAAAAAAGAAGAAAGAAATAAAAGTTTGAGAAAATAGAAAAAAACAATTTTTTTATTTATTAAAAAAATTTTTAAACAAATTTTTAAAGAAACAGATTCATTCGAAGCGAATCGAACCTGTATACGCCACACAGTGGGCTGAAAAATAAAAAAGAAAAGGAAGAAGAAGAAGCGTTTCGTGTCCGCAGAAAACCTAACACTCATCGGTGCAGCTTGGTTTTCTGCCTGCTGCAGACGCTTGAAAATAGATCAAACTGATCTCTTCTCATATAAACTCAGAAATAAATTCTGGGTGTGAATTATATGAGGAAAAAACACTCCTATACAAGCCCAGGAGGAAAAATAAATAAAAAGATTACTCTTTTGGACTTTTTACCGGGTTAAACTTAATTTTGTTCAAGAAAGAATTTTTTGGGATTCTCCGGTATATAGCAAAAGCTAAAAAATGTTCTAATTTGTTATTTCATCACACAACCCATTAATTTTTGGTGACAAGTTTCAAGTCTTGGTTTGACTCATCAACAGGTCACAAATAGCGAAATTGTGTGATTTGAAAAACAAATGAAAAAATGAAAAAAGAAGAAAGAAATAAAAGTTTGAGAAAATAGAAAAAAACAATTTTTTTATTTATTAAAAAAATTTTTAAACAAATTTTTAAAGAAACAGATTCATTCGAAGCGAATCGAACCTGTATACGCCACACAGTGGGCTGAAAAATAAAAAAGAAAAGGAAAAAGAAGAAGCGTTTCGTGTCAGCAGAAAACCTAACACTCATCGGTGCAGCTTGGTTTTCTGCCTGCTGCAGACGCTTGAAAATAGATCAAACTGATCTCTTCTCATATAAACTCAGAAATAAATTCTGGGTGTGAATTATATGAGGAAAAAACACTCCTATACAAGCCCAGGAGGAAAAATAAATAAAAAGATTACTCTTTTGGACTTTTTACCGGGTTAAACTTAATTTTGTTCAAGAAAGAATTTTTTGGGATTCTCCGGTATATAGCAAAAGCTAAAAAATGTTCTAATTTGTTATTTCATCACACAACCCATTAATTTTTGGTGACAAGTTTCAAGTCTTGGTTTGACTCATCAACAGGTCACAAATAGCGAAATTGTGTGATTTGAAAAACAAATGAAAAAATGAAAAAAGAAGAAAGAAGTAAAAGTTTGAGAAAATAGAAAAAAACAATTTTTTTATTTATTAAAAAAATTTTTAAACAAATTTTTAAAGAAACAGATTCATTCGAAGCGAATCGAACCTGTATACGCCACACAGTGGGCTGAAAAATAAAAAAGAAAAGGAAGAAGAAGAAGCGTTTCGTGTCAGCAGAAAACCTAACACTCATCGGTGCAGCTTGGTTTTCTGCCTGCTGCAGACGCTTGAAAATAGATCAAACTGATCTCTTCTCATATAAACTCAGAAATAAATTCTGGGTGTGAATTATATGAGGAAAAAACACTCCTATACAAGCCCAGGAGGAAAAATAAATAAAAAGATTACTCTTTTGGACTTTTTACCGGGTTAAACTTAATTTTGTTCAAGAAAGAATTTTTTAGGATTCTCCGGTATATAGCAAAAGCTAAAAAATGTTCTAATTTGTTATTTCATCACACAACCCATTAATTTTTGGTGACAAGTTTCAAGTCTTGGTTTGACTCATCAACAGGTCACAAATAGCGAAATTGTGTGATTTGAAAAACAAATGAAAAAATGAAAAAAGAAGAAAGAAATAAAAGTTTGAGAAAATAGAAAAAAACAATTTTTTTATTTATTAAAAAAATTTTTAAACAAATTTTTAAAGAAACAGATTCATTCGAAGCGAATCGAACCTGTATACGCCACACAGTGGGCTGAAAAATAAAAAAGAAAAGGAAGAAGAAGAAGCGTTTCGTGTCAGCAGAAAACCTAACACTCATCGGTGCAGCTTGGTTTTCTGCCTGCTGCAGACGCTTGAAAATAGATCAAACTGATCTCTTCTCATATAAACTCAGAAATAAATTCTGGGTGTGAATTATATGAGGAAAAAACACTCCTATACAAGCCCAGGAGGAAAAATAAATAAAAAGATTACTCTTTTGGACATTTTACCGGGTTAAACTTAATTTTGTTCAAGAAAGAATTTTTTGGGATACTCTTCTTCTTCTTCCTTTTCTTTTTTATTTTTCAGCCCACTGTGTGGCGTATACAGGTTCGATTCGCTTCGAATGAATCTGTTTCTTTAAAAATTTGTTTAAAAATTTTTTTTAATAAATAAAAAAATTGTTTTTTTCTATTTTCTCAAACTTTTATTTCTCTCTTCTTTTTTCATTTTTTCATTTGTTTTTCAAATCACACAATTTCGCTATTTGTGACCTGTTGATGAGTCAAACCAAGACTTGAAACTTGTCACCAAAAATTAATGGGTTGTGTGATGAAATAACAAATTAGAACATTTTTTAGCTTTTGCTATATACCGGAGAATCCCAAAAAATTCTTTCTTGAACAAAATTAAGTTTAACCCGGTAAAAAGTCCAAAAGAGTAATCTTATTATTTATTTTTCCTCCTGGGCTTGTATAGGAGTGTTTTTTCCTCATACAATTCACACCCAGAATTTATTTCTGAGTTTATATGAGAAGAGATCAGTTTGATCTATTTTCAAGCGTCTGCAGCAGGCAGAAAACCAAGCTGCACCGATGAGTGTTAGGTTTTCTGCTGACACGAAACGCTTCTTCTTCTTCCTTTTCTTTTTTATTTTTCAGCCCACTGTGTGGCGTATACAGGTTCGATTCGCTTCGAATGAATCTGTTTCTTTAAAAATTTGTTTAAAAATTTTTTTAATAAATAAAAAAAATTGTTTTTTTCCATTTTCTCAAACTTTTATTTCTTTCTTCTTTTTTCATTTTTTCATTTGTTTTTCAAATCACACAATTTCGCTATTTGTGACCTGTTGATGAGTCAAACCAAGACTTGAAACTTGTCACCAAAAATTAATGGGTTGTGTGATGAAATAACAAATTAGAACATTTTTTAGCTTTTGCTATATACCGGAGAATCCCAAAAAATTCTTTCTTGAACAAAATTAAGTTTAACCCGGTAAAAAGTCCAAAAGAGTAATCTTTTTATTTATTTTTCCTCCTGGGCTTGTATAGGAGTGTTTTTTCCTCATATAATTCACACCCAGAATTTATTTCTGAGTTTATATGAGAAGAGATCAGTTTGATCTATTTTCAAGCGTCTGCAGCAGGCAGAAAACCAAGCTGCACCGATGAGTGTTAGGTTTTCTGCTGACACGAAACGCTTCTTCTTCTTCCTTTTCTTTTTTATTTTTCAGCCCACTGTGTGGCGTATACAGGTTCGATTCGCTTCGAATGAATCTGTTTCTTTAAAAATTTGTTTAAAAATTTTTTTAATAAATAAAAAAAATTGTTTTTTTCTATTTTCTCAAACTTTTATTTCTTTCTTCTTTTTTCATTTTTTCATTTGTTTTTCAAATCACACAATTTCGCTATTTGTGACCTGTTGATGAGTCAAACCAAGACTTGAAACTTGTCACCAAAAATTAATGGGTTGTGTGATGAAATAACAAATTAGAACATTTTTTAGCTTTTGCTATATACCGGAGAATCCCAAAAAATTCTTTCTTGAACAAAATTAAGTTTAACCCGGTAAAAAGTCCAAAAGAGTAATCTTTTTATTTATTTTTCCTCCTGGGCTTGTATAGGAGTGTTTTTTCCTCATATAATTCACACCCAGAATTTATTTCTGAGTTTATATGAGAAGAGATCAGTTTGATCTATTTTCAAGCGTCTGCAGCAGGCAGAAAACCAAGCTGCACCGATGAGTGTTAGGTTTTCTGCTGACACGAAACGCTTCTTCTTCTTCCTTTTCTTTTTTATTTTTCAGCCCACTGTGTGGCGTATACAGGTTCGATTCGCTTCGAATGAATCTGTTTCTTTAAAAATTTGTTTAAAAATTTTTTTAATAAATAAAAAAATTGTTTTTTTCTATTTTCTCAAACTTTTATTTCTTTCTTCTTTTTTCATTTTTTCATTTGTTTTTCAAATCACACAATTTCGCTATTTGTGACCTGTTGATGAGTCAAACCAAGACTTGAAACTTGTCACCAAAAATTAATGGGTTGTGTGATGAAATAACAAATTAGAACATTTTTTAGCTTTTGCTATATACCGGAGAATCCCAAAAAATTCTTTCTTGAACAAAATTAAGTTTAACCCGGTAAAAAGTCCAAAAGAGTAATCTTTTTAATTATTTTTCCTCCTGGGCTTGTATAGGAGTGTTTTTTCCTCATATAATTCACACCCAGAATTTATTTCTGAGTTTATGTGAGAGAGATCAGTTTGATCTATTTTCAAGCGTCTGCAGCAGGCAGAAAACCAAGCTGCACCGATGAGTGTTAGGTTTTCTGCTGACACGAAACGCTTCTTCTTCTTCCTTTTCTTTTTTATTTTTCAGCCCACTGTGTGGCGTATACAGGTTCGATTCGCTTCGAATGAATCTGTTTCTTTAAAAATTTGTTTAAAAATTTTTTTAATAAATAAAAAAATTGTTTTTTTCTATTTTCTCAAACTTTTCTTTTTTCTTCTTTTTTCATTTTTTCATTTGTTTTTCAAATCACACAATTTCGCTATTTGTGACCTGTTGATGAGTCAAACCAAGACTTGAAACTTGTCACCAAAAATTAATGGGTTGTGTGATGAAATAACAAATTAGAACATTTTTTAGCTTTTGCTATATACCGGAGAATCCCAAAAAATTCTTTCTTGAACAAAATTAAGTTTAACCCGGTAAAAAGTCCAAAAGAGTAATCTTTTTATTTATTTTTCCTCCTGGGCTTGTATAGGAGTGTTTTTTCCTCATATAATTCACACCCAGAATTTATTTCTGAGTTTATATGAGAAGAGATCAGTTTGATCTATTTTCAAGCGTCTGCAGCAGGCAGAAAACCAAGCTGCACCGATGAGTGTTAGGTTTTCTGCTGACACGAAACGCTTCTTCTTCTTCCTTTTCTTTTTTATTTTTCAGCCCACTGTGTGGCGTATACAGGTTCGATTCGCTTCGAATGAATCTGTTTCTTTAAAAATTTGTTTAAAAATTTTTTTAATAAATAAAAAAATTGTTTTTTTCTATTTTCTCAAACTTTTATTTCTTTCTTCTTTTTTCATTTTTTCATTTGTTTTTCAAATCACACAATTTCGCTATTTGTGACCTGTTGATGAGTCAAACCAAGACTTGAAACTTGTCACCAAAAATTAATGGGTTGTGTGATGAAATAACAAATTAGAACATTTTTTAGCTTTTGCTATATACCGGAGAATCCCAAAAAATTCTTTCTTGAACAAAATTAAGTTTAACCCGGTAAAAAGTCCAAAAGAGTAATCTTTTTATTTATTTTTCCTCCTGGGCTTGTATAGGAGTGTTTTTTCCTCATATAATTCACACCCAGAATTTATTTCTGAGTTTATATGAGAAGAGATCAGTTTGATCTATTTTCAAGCGTCTGCAGCAGGCAGAAAACCAAGCTGCACCGATGAGTGTTAGGTTTTCTGCTGACACGAAACGCTTCTTCTTCTTCCTTTTCTTTTTTATTTTTCAGCCCACTGTGTGGCGTATACAGGTTCGATTCGCTTCGAATGAATCTGTTTCTTTAAAAATTTGTTTAAAAATTTTTTTAATAAATAAAAAAATTGTTTTTTTCTATTTTCTCAAACTTTTATTTCTTTCTTCTTTTTTCATTTTTTCATTTGTTTTTCAAATCACACAATTTCGCTATTTGTGACCTGTTGATGAGTCAAACCAAGACTTGAAACTTGTCACCAAAAATTAATGGGTTGTGTGATGAAATAACAAATTAGAACATTTTTTAGCTTTTGCTATATACCGGAGAATCCCAAAAAATTCTTTCTTGAACAAAATTAAGTTTAACCCGGTAAAAAGTCCAAAAGAGTAATCTTTTTATTTATTTTTCCTCCTGGGCTTGTATAGGAGTTTTTTTCCTCATATAATTCACACCCAGAATTTATTTCTGAGTTTATATGAGAAGAGATCAATTTGATCTATTTTCAAGCGTCTGCAGCAGGCAGAAAACCAAGCTGCACCGATGAGTGTTAGGTTTTCTGCTGACACGAAACGCTTCTTCTTCTTCCTTTTCTTTTTTATTTTTCAGCCCACTGTGTGGCGTATACAGGTTCGATTCGCTTCGAATGAATCTGTTTCTTTAAAAATTTGTTTAAAATTTTTTTTAATAAATAAAAATTTTTTTTTTTTCTATTTTCTCAAACTTTTATTTCTTTCTTCTTTTTTCATTTTTTCATTTGTTTTTCAAATCACACAATTTCGCTATTTGTGACCTGTTGATGAGTCAAACCAAGACTTGAAACTTGTCACCAAAAATTAATGGGTTGTGTGATAAAATAACAAATTAGAACATTTTTTAGCTTTTGCTATATACCGGAGAATCCCAAAAAATTCTTTCTTGAACAAAATTAAGTTTAACCCGGTAAAAAGTCCAAAAGAGTAATCTTTTTATTTATTTTTCCTCCTGGGCTTATATAGGAGTGTTTTTTCCTCATATAATTCACACCCAGAATTTATTTCTGAGTTTATATGAGAAGAGATCAGTTTGATCTATTTTCAAGCGTCTGCAGCAGGCAGAAAACCAAGCTGCACCGATGAGTGTTAGGTTTTCTGCTGACACGAAACGCTTCTTCTTCTTCCTTTTCTTTTTTTATTTTTCAGCCCACTGTGTGACGTATACAGGTTCGATTCGCTTCGAATGAATCTGTTTCTTTAAAAATTTGTTTAAAAATTTTTTTAATAAATAAAAAAATTGTTTTTTTCTATTTTCTCAAACTTTTATTTCTTTCTTCTTTTTTCATTTTTTCATTTGTTTTTCAAATCACACAATTTCGCTATTTGTGACCTGTTGATGAGTCAAACCAAGACTTGAAACTTGTCACCAAAAATTAATGGGTTGTGTGATGAAATAACAAATTAGAACATTTTTTAGCTTTTGCTATATACCGGAGAATCCCAAAAAATTCTTTCTTGAACAAAATTAAGTTTAACCCGGTAAAAAGTCCAAAAGAGTAATCTTTTTATTTATTTTTCCTCCTGGGCTTGTATAGGAGTGTTTTTTCCTCATATAATTCACACCCAGAATTTATTTCTGAGTTTATATGAGAAGAGATCAGTTTGATCTATTTTCAAGCGTCTGCAGCAGGCAGAAAACCAAGCTGCACCGATGAGTGTTAGGTTTTCTGCTGACACGAAACGCTTCTTCTTCTTCCTTTTCTTTTTTATTTTTCAGCCCACTGTGTGGCGTATACAGGTTCGATTCGCTTCGAATGAATCTGTTTCTTTAAAAATTTGTTTAAAAATTTTTTTAATAAATAAAAAAATTGTTTTTTTCTATTTTCTCAAACTTTTATTTCTTTCTTCTTTTTTCATTTTTTCATTTGTTTTTCAAATCACACAATTTCGCTATTTGTGACCTGTTGATGAGTCAAACCAAGACTTGAAACTTGTCACCAAAAATTAATGGGTTGTGTGATGAAATAACAAATTAGAACATTTTTTAGCTTTTGCTATATACCGGAGAATCCCAAAAAATTCTTTCTTGAACAAAATTAAGTTTAACCCGGTAAAAAGTCCAAAAGAGTAATCTTTTTATTTATTTTTCCTCCTGGGCTTGTATAGGAGTGTTTTTTCCTCATATAATTCACACCCAGAATTTATTTCTGAGTTTATATGAGAAGAGATCAGTTTGATCTATTTTCAAGCGTCTGCAGCAGGCAGAAAACCAAGCTGCACCGATGAGTGTTAGGTTTTCTGCTGACACGAAACGCTTCTTCTTCTTCCTTTTCTTTTTTATTTTTCAGCCCACTGTGTGGCGTATACAGGTTCGATTCGCTTCGAATGAATCTGTTTCTTTAAAAATTTGTTTAAAAATTTTTTTAATAAATAAAAAAATTGTTTTTTTCTATTTTCTCAAACTTTTCTTTCTTTCTTCTTTTTTCATTTTTTCATTTGTTTTTCAAATCACACAATTTCGCTATTTGTGACCTGTTGATGAGTCAAACCAAGACTTGAAACTTGTCACCAAAAATTAATGGGTTGTGTGATGAAATAACAAATTAGAACATTTTTTAGCTTTTGCTATATACCGGAGAATCCCAAAAAATTCTTTCTTGAACAAAATTAAGTTTAACCCGGTAAAAAGTCCAAAAGAGTAATCTTTTTATTTATTTTTCCTCCTGGGCTTGTATAGGAGTGTTTTTTCCTCATATAATTCACACCCAGAATTTATTTCTGAGTTTATATGAGAAGAGATCAGTTTGATCTATTTTCAAGCGTCTGCAGCAGGCAGAAAACCAAGCTGCACCGATGAGTGTTAGGTTTTCTGCTGACACGAAACGCTTCTTCTTCTTCCTTTTCTTTTTTATTTTTCAGCCCACTGTGTGGCGTATACAGGTTCGATTCGCTTCGAATGAATCTGTTTCTTTAAAAATTTGTTTAAAAATTTTTTTAATAAATAAAAAAATTGTTTTTTTCTATTTTCTCAAACTTTTATTTCTTTCTTCTTTTTTCATTTTTTCATTTGTTTTTCAAATCACACAATTTCGCTATTTGTGACCTGTTGATGAGTCAAACCAAGACTTGAAACTTGTCACCAAAAATTAATGGGTTGTGTGATGAAATAACAAATTAGAACATTTTTTAGCTTTTGCTATATACCGGAGAATGCCAAAAAATTCTTTCTTGAACAAAATTAAGTTTAACCCGGTAAAAAGTCCAAAAGAGTAATCTTTTTATTTATTTTTCCTCCTGGGCTTGTATAGGAGTTTTTTTCCTCATATAATTCACACCCAGAATTTATTTCTGAGTTTATATGAGAAGAGATCAGTTTGATCTATTTTCAAGCGTCTGCAGCAGGCAGAAAACCAAGCTGCACCGATGAGTGTTAGGTTTTCTGCTGACACGAAACGCTTCTTCTTCTTCCTTTTCTTTTTTATTTTTCAGCCCACTGTGTGGCGTATACAGGTTCGATTCGCTTCGAATGAATCTGTTTCTTTAAAAATTTGTTTAAAAATTTTTTTAATAAATAAAAATTTTTTTTTTTTCTATTTTCTCAAACTTTTATTTCTTTCTTCTTTTTTCATTTTTTCATTTGTTTTTCAAATCACACAATTTCGCTATTTGTGACCTGTTGATGAGTCAAACCAAGACTTGAAACTTGTCACCAAAAATTAATGGGTTGTGTGATGAAATAACAAATTAGAACATTTTTTAGCTTTTGCTATATACCGGAGAATCCCAAAAAATTCTTTCTTGAACAAAATTAAGTTTAACCCGGTAAAAAGTCCAAAAGAGTAATCTTTTTATTTATTTTTCCTCCTGGGCTTATATAGGAGTGTTTTTTCCTCATATAATTCACACCCAGAATTTATTTCTGAGTTTATATGAGAAGAGATCAGTTTGATCTATTTTCAAGCGTCTGCAGCAGGCAGAAAACCAAGCTGCACCGATGAGTGTTAGGTTTTCTGCTGACACGAAACGCTTCTTCTTCTTCCTTTTCTTTTTTTATTTTTCAGCCCACTGTGTGACGTATACAGGTTCGATTCGCTTCGAATGAATCTGTTTCTTTAAAAATTTGTTTAAAAATTTTTTTAATAAATAAAAAAATTGTTTTTTTCTATTTTCTCAAACTTTTATTTCTTTCTTCTTTTTTCATTTTTTCATTTGTTTTTCAAATCACACAATTTCGCTATTTGTGACCTGTTGATGAGTCAAACCAAGACTTGAAACTTGTCACCAAAAATTAATGGGTTGTGTGATGAAATAACAAATTAGAACATTTTTTAGCTTTTGCTATATACCGGAGAATCCCAAAAAATTCTTTCTTGAACAAAATTAAGTTTAACCCGGTAAAAAGTCCAAAAGAGTAATCTTTTTATTTATTTTTCCTCCTGGGTTTGTATAGGAGTGTTTTTTCCTCATATAATTCACACCCAGAATTTATTTCTGAGTTTATATGAGAAGAGATCAGTTTGATCTATTTTCAAGCGTCTGCAGCAGGCAGAAAACCAAGCTGCACTGATGAGTGTTAGGTTTTCTGCTGACACGAAACGCTTCTTCTTCTTCCTTTTCTTTTTTATTTTTCAGCCCACTGTGTGGCGTATACAGGTTCGATTCGCTTCGAATGAATCTGTTTCTTTAAAAATTTGTTTAAAAATTTTTTTAATAAATAAAAAAATTGTTTTTTTCTATTTTCTCAAACTTTTCTTTCTTTCTTCTTTTTTCATTTTTTCATTTGTTTTTCAAATCACACAATTTCGCTATTTGTGACCTGTTGATGAGTCAAACCAAGACTTGAAACTTGTCACCAAAAATTAATGGGTTGTGTGATGAAATAACAAATTAGAACATTTTTTAGCTTTTGCTATATACCGGAGAATCCCAAAAAATTCTTTCTTGAACAAAATTAAGTTTAACCCGGTAAAAAGTCCAAAAGAGTAATCTTTTTATTTATTTTTCCTCCTGGGCTTGTATAGGAGTGTTTTTTCCTCATATAATTCACACCCAGAATTTATTTCTGAGTTTATATGAGAAGAGATCAGTTTGATCTATTTTCAAGCGTCTGCAGCAGGCAGAAAACCAAGCTGCACCGATGAGTGTTAGGTTTTCTGCTGACACGAAACGCTTCTTCTTCTTCCTTTTCTTTTTTATTTTTCAGCCCACTGTGTGGCGTATACAGGTTCGATTCGCTTCGAATGAATCTGTTTCTTTAAAAATTTGTTTAAAAATTTTTTTAATAAATAAAAAAATTGTTTTTTTCTATTTTCTCAAACTTTTATTTCTTTCTTCTTTTTTCATTTTTTCATTTGTTTTTCAAATCACACAATTTCGCTATTTGTGACCTGTTGATGAGTCAAACCAAGACTTGAAACTTGTCACCAAAAATTAATGGGTTGTGTGATGAAATAACAAATTAGAACATTTTTTAGCTTTTGCTATATACCGGAGAATCCCAAAAAATTCTTTCTTGAACAAAATTAAGTTTAACCCGGTAAAAAGTCCAAAAGAGTAATCTTTTTATTTATTTTTCCTCCTGGGCTTGTATAGGAGTGTTTTTTCCTCATATAATTCACACCCAGAATTTATTTCTGAGTTTATATGAGAAGAGATCAGTTTGATCTATTTTCAAGCGTCTGCAGCAGGCAGAAAACCAAGCTGCACCGATGAGTGTTAGGTTTTCTGCTGACACGAAACGCTTCTTCTTCTTCCTTTTCTTTTTTATTTTTCAGCCCACTGTGTGGCGTATACAGGTTCGATTCGCTTCGAATGAATCTGTTTCTTTAAAAATTTGTTTAAAAATTTTTTTAATAAATAAAAAAATTGTTTTTTTCGATTTTCTCAAACTTTTATTTCTTTCTTCTTTTTTCATTTTTTCATTTGTTTTTCAAATTACACAATTTCGCTATTTGTGACCTGTTGATGAGTCAAACCAAGACTTGAAACCTGTCACCAAAAATTAATGGGTTGTGTGATGAAATAACAAATTAGAACATTTTTTAGCTTTTGCTATATACCGGAGAATCCCAAAAAATTCTTTCTTGAACAAAAAAAAAAAAAAAAGAAAAATTTACTATAGAAAAGGCAATCCTCGGCGTATTTAAAATTTGCGACAGTAAAAAATTATTTTTTGAAAAATTTACTATAGAAAAGGCAATCCTCGGCGTATTTAAAATTTGCGACAGTAAAAAATTATTTTTTGAAAAATTTACTATAGAAAAGGCAATCCTCGGCGTATTTAAAATTTGCGACAGTAAAAAATTATTTTTTGAAAAATTTACTATAGAAAAGGCAATCCTCGGCGTATTTTAATTTTGCGACAGTAAAAAATTATTTTTTGAAAAATTTACTATAGAAAAGGCAATCCTCGGCGTATTTATACTTTGCGACAGTAAAAAATTATTTTTTGAAAAATTTACTATAGAAAAGGCAATCCTCAGCGTATTTAAAATTTGCGACAGTAAAAAATAATTTTTTGAAAAATTTACTATAGAAAAGGCAATCCTCGGCGTATTTAAAATTTGCGACAGTAAAAAATTATTTTTTGAAAAATTTACTATAGAAAAGGCAATCCTCGGCGTATTTAAAATTTGCGACAGTAAAAAATTATTTTTTGAAAAATTTACTATAGAAAAGGCAATCCTCGGCGTATTTAAAATTTGCGACAGTAAAAAATAATTTTTTGAAAAATTTACTATAGAAAAGGCAATCCTCGGCGTATTTAAAATTTGCGACAGTAAAAATTATTTTTTGAAAAATATACTATAGAAAAGGCAATCCTCGGCGTATTTTAAATTTGCGACAGTAAAAAATTATTTTTTGAAAAATTTACTATAGAAAAGGCAATCCTCGGCGTATTTAAAATTTGCGACAGTAAAAAATAATTTTTTGAAAAATTTACTATAGAAAAGGCAATCCTCGGCGTATTTAAAATTTGCGACAGTAAAAAATTATTTTTTGAAAAATTTACTATAGAAAAGGGAATCCTCGGCGTATTTAAAATTTGCGACAGTAAAAAAGTATTTTTTGAAAAATTTACTATAGAAAAGGCAATCCTCGGCGTATTTAAAATTTGCGACAGTAAAAAATTATTTTTTGAAATATTTGCTATATAAAAGGCAATCCTCTGCGTATTTAAAATTTGCGACAGTAAAAATTTATTTTTTGAAAATTCACTATAGAAAAGGCAATCCTCGGCGTATTTAAAATTTGCTACAGTAAAAAATTATTTTTTGAAAAATTTAATATAGAAAAGGCAATCCTCGGCGTATTTAAAATTTGCGACTGTAAAAAATTATTTTTTGAAAAATTTACTATAGAAAAGGCAATCCTCGGCGTATTTTAAATTTGCGACAGTAAAAAATTATTTTTTGAGAAATTTACTATAGAAAAGGCAATCCTCGGCGTATTTAAAATTTGCGACAGTAAAAAATAATTTTTTGAAAAATTTACTATAGAAAAGGCAATCCTCGGCGTATTTAAAATTTGCGACAGTAAAAAATTATTTTTTGAAAAAGTTACTATAGAAAAGGCAATCCTCGGCGTATTTAAAATTTGCGACAGTAAAAATTTATTTTTTGAAAATTGACTATAGAAAAGGCAATCCTCGGCGTATTTAAAATTTGCGACAGTAAAAAATTATTTTTTGAAAAATTTACTATAGAAAAGGCAATCCTCGGCGTATTTAAAATTTGCGACAGTAAAAAATTATTTTTTGAAAAATTTACTATAGAAAAGGCAATCCTCGGCGTATTTAAAATTTGCGACAGCAAAAAATTATTTTTGAAAAATTTACTATAGAAAAGGCAATCCTCGGCGTATTTAAAATTTGCGACAGTAAAAAATTATTTTTTGAAAAATTTACTATAGAAAAGGCAATCCTCGGCGTATTTAAAATTTGCGACAGTAAGAAATTATTTTTTGAAAAATTTAGTATAGAAAAGGCAATCCTCGGCGTATTTTAAATTTGCGACAGTAAAAAATTATTTGTTGAAAAATTTACTATATAAAAGGCAATCCTCGGCGTATTTAAAATTTGCGACAGTAAAAAATTATTTTTTGAAAAATTTACAAAGAAAAGGCAATCCTCGGCGTATTTAAAATTTGCGACAGTAAAAAATTATTTTTTGAAAAATTTACTATAGAAAAGGCAATCCTCGGCGTATTTAAAATTTGCGACAGTAAAAATTTATTTTTTGAAAATTCACTATAGAAAAGGCAATCCTCGGCGTATTTAAAATTTGCGACAGTAAAAAATTATTTTTTGAAAAAGTTACTATAGAAAAGGCAATCCTCGGCGTATTTAAAATTTGCGACAGTAAAAATTTATTTTTTGAAAATTGACTATAGAAAAGGCAATCCTCGGCGTATTTAAAATTTGCGACAATAAAAAATTATTTTTTGAAAAATTTACTATAGAAAAGGCAATCCTCGGCGTATTTAAAATTTGCGACAGTAAAAAATTATTTTTTGAAAAATTTACTATAGAAAAGGCAATCCTCGGCGTATTTAAAATTTGCGACAGCAAAAAATTATTTTTTGAAAAATTTACTATAGAAAAGGCAATCCTCGGCGTATTTAAAATTTGCGACAGTAAAAAATTATTTTTTGAAAAATTTACTATAGAAAAGGCAATCCTCGGCGTATTTAAAATTTGCGACAGTAAGAAATTATTTTTTGAAAAATTTAGTATAGAAAAGGCAATCCTCGGCGTATTTTAAATTTGCGACAGTAAAAAATTATTTGTTGAAAAATTTACTATATAAAAGGCAATCCTCGGCGTATTTAAAATTTGCGACAGTAAAAAATTATTTTTTGAAAAATTTACAAAGAAAAGGCAATCCTCGGCGTATTTAAAATTTGCGACAGTAAAAAATTATTTTTTGAAAAAGTTACTATAGAAAAGGCAATCCTCGGCGTATTTAAAATTTGCGACAGTAAAAATTTATTTTTTGAAAATTGACTATAGAAAAGGCAATCCTCGGCGTATTTAAAATTTGCGACAGTAAAAAATTATTTTTTGAAAAATTTACTATAGAAAAGGCAATCCTCGGCATATTTAAAATTTGCGACAGTAAAAAATTATTTTTTGAAAAATTTACTATAGAAAAGGCAATCCTCGGCGTATTTAAAATTTGCGACAGCAAAAAATTATTTTTTGAAAAATTTACTATAGAAAAGGCAATCCTCGGCGTATTTAAAATTTGCGACAGTAAAAAATTATTTTTTGAAAAATTTACTATAGAAAAGGCAATCCTCGGCGTATTTAAAATTTGCGACAGTAAGAAATTATTTTTTGAAAAATTTAGTATAGAAAAGGCAATCCTCGGCGTATTTTAAATTTGCGACAGTAAAAAATTATTTGTTGAAAAATTTACTATATAAAAGGCAATCCTCGGCGTATTTAAAATTTGCGACAGTAAAAAATTATTTTTTGAAAAATTTACAAAGAAAAGGCAATCCTCGGCGTATTTGAAATTTGCGACAGTAAAAAATTATTTTTTGAAAAATTTACTATAGAAAAGGCAATCCTCGGCGTATTTAAAATTTGCGACAGTAAAAAATTATTTTTTGAAAAATTTACTATAGAAAAGGCAATCCTCGGCGTATTTAAAATTTGCGACAGTAAAAAACTCTTTTTTGAAAAATTTACTATAGAAAAGGCAATCCTCGGCGTATTTAAAATTTGCGACAGCAAAAAATTATTTTTTGAAAAATTTACTATGGAAAAGGCAATCCTCGGCGTATTTAAAATTTGCGACATTAAAAAATTATTTTTTGAAAAATTTACTATAGAAAAGGCAATCCTCGGCGTATTTAAAATTTGCGACAGTAAAAAATTATTTTTTGAAAAATTTACTATAGAAAAGGCAATCCTCGGCGTATTTAAAATTTGCGACAGTAAAAAATAATTTTTTGAAAAATTTACTATAGAAAAGGCAATCCTCGGCGTATTTAAAATTTGCGACAGTAAAAAATTATTTTTTGAAAAATTTACTATAGAAAGGGCAATCCTCAGCGTATTTAAAATTTGCGACAGTAAAAATTTATTTTTTGAAAATTCACTATAGAAAAGGCAATCCTCGGCGTATTTAAAATTTGCGACAGTAAAAAATTATTTTTTGAAAAATTTACTATAGAAAAGGCAATCCTCGGCGTATTTAAAATTTGCGACAGTAAAAAATTATTTTTTGAAAAATTTACTATAGAAAAGGCAATCCTCGGCGTATTTAAAATTTGCGACAGTAAAAAATTATTTTTTGAAAAATTTACTATAGAAAAGGCAATCCTCGGCGTATTTAAAATTTGCGACAGTAAAAAATTATTTTTTGAAAAATTTACTATAGAAAAGGCAATCCTCGGCGTATTTAAAATTTGCGACAGTAAAAAATTATTTTTTGAAAAATTTACTATAGAAAAGGCAATACTCGGCGTATTTAAAATTTGCGACAGTAAAAAATTATTTTTTGAAAAATTTACTATAGAAAAGGCAATCTTCGGCGTATTTAAAATTTGCGACAGTAAAAATTTATTTTTTAAAAATTCACTATAGAAAAGGCAATCCTCGGCGTATTTAAAATTTGCGACAGTAAAAAATTATTTTTTGAAAAATTTACTATAGAAAAGGCAATCCTCGGCGTATTTAAAATTTGCGACAGTAAAAATTATTTTTTGAAAAATTTACTATAGAAAAGGCAATCCTCGGCGTATTTAAAATTTGCGACAGTAAAAAATTATTTTTTGAAAAATTTACTATAGAAAAGGCAATCCTCGGCGTATTTAAAATTTGCGACAGTAAAAAATTATTTTTTGAAAAATTTACTATAGAAAAGGCAATCCTCGGCGTATTTAAAATTTGCGACAGTAAAAAATTATTTTTTGAAAAATTTACTATAGAAAAGGCAATCCTCGGCGTATTTAAAATTTGCGACAGTAAAAAATTATTTTTTGAAAAATTTACTATAGAAAAGGCAATCCTCGGCGTATTTAAAATTTGCGACAGTAAAAAATTATTTTTTGAAAAATATACTATAGAAAAGGCAATCCTCGGCGTATTTTAAATTTGCGACAGTAAAAAATTATTTTTTGAAAAATTTACTATAGAAAAGGCAATCCTCGGCGTATTTAAAATTTGCGACAGTAAAAAATAATTTTTTGAAAAATTTACTATAGAAAAGGCAATCCTCGGCGTATTTAAAATTTGCGACAGTAAAAAATTATTTTTTGAAAAATTTACTATAGAAAAGGGAATCCTCGGCGTATTTAAAATTTGCGACAGTAAAAAATTATTTTTTGAAAAATTTACTATAGAAAAGGCAATCCTCGGCGTATTTAAAATTTGCGACAGTAAAAAATTATTTTTTGAAATATTTGCTATAGAAAAGGCAATCCTCTGCGTATTTAAAACTTGCGACAGTAAAAATTTATTTTTTGAAAATTCACTATAGAAAAGGCAATCCTCGGCGTATTTAAAATTTGCGACAGTAAAAAATTATTTTTTGAAAAAGTTACTATAGAAAAGGCAATCCTCGGCGTATTTAAAATTTGCGACAGTAAAAATTTATTTTTTGAAAATTGACTATAGAAAAGGCAATCCTCGGCGTATTTAAAATTTGCGACAGTAAAAAATTATTTTTTGAAAAATTTACTATAGAAAAGGCAATCCTCGGCGTATTTAAAATTTGCGACAGTAAAAAATTATTTTTTGAAAAATTTACTATAGAAAAGGCAATCCTCGGCGTATTTAAAATTTGCGACAGCAAAAAATTATTTTTTGAAAAATTTACTATAGAAAAGGCAATCCTCGGCGTATTTAAAATTTGCGACAGTAAAAAATTATTTTTTGAAAAATTTACTATAGAAAAGGCAATCCTCGGCGTATTTAAAATTTGCGACAGTAAGAAATTATTTTTTGAAAAATTTAGTATAGAAAAGGCAATCCTCGGCGTATTTTAAATTTGCGACAGTAAAAAATTATTTGTTGAAAAATTTACTATATAAAAGGCAATCCTCGGCGTATTTAAAATTTGCGACAGTAAAAAATTATTTTTTGAAAAATTTACAAAGAAAAGGCAATCCTCGGCGTATTTAAAATTTGCGACAGTAAAAAATTATTTTTTGAAAAATTTACTATAGAAAAGGCAATCCTCGGCGTATTTAAAATTTGCGACAGTAAAAATTTATTTTTTGAAAATTCACTATAGAAAAGGCAATCCTCGGCGTATTTAAAATTTGCGACAGTAAAAAATTATTTTTTGAATAATTTACTATAGAAAAGGCAATCCTCGGCGTATTTAAAATTTGCGACAGTAAAAAACTCTTTTTTGAAAAATTTACTATAGAAAAGGCAATCCTCGGCGTATTTAAAATTTGCGACAGCAAAAAATTATTTTTTGAAAAATTTACTATGGAAAAGGCAATCCTCGGCGTATTTAAAATTTGCGACATTAAAAAATTATTTTTTGAAAAATTTACTATAGAAAAGGCAATCCTCGGCGTATTTAAAATTTGCGACAGTAAAAAATTATTTTTTGAAAAATTTACTATAGAAAAGGCAATCCTCGGCGTATTTAAAATTTGCGACAGTAAAAAATTATTTTTTGAAAAATTTACTATAGAAAAGGCAATCCTCGGCGTATTTAAAATTTGCGACAGTAAAAAATTATTTTTTGAAAAATTTACTATAGAAAAGGCAATCCTCAGCGTATTTAAAATTTGCGACAGTAAAAATTTATTTTTTGAAAATTCACTATAGAAAAGGCAATCCCGGGCGTATTTAAAATTTGCGACAGTAAAAAATTATTTTTTGAAAAATTTACTATAGAAAAGGCAATCCTCGGCGTATTTAAAATTTGCGACAGTAAAAAATTATTTTTTGAAAAATTTACTATAGAAAAGGCAATCCTCGGCGTATTTAAAATTTGCGACAGTAAAAAATTATTTTTTGAAAAATTTACTATAGAAAAGGCAATCCTCGGCGTATTTAAAATTTGCGACAGTAAAAAATTATTTTTTGAAAAATTTACTATAGAAAAGGCAATCCTCGGCGTATTTAAAATTTGCGACAGTAAAAAATTATTTTTTGAAAAATTTACTATAGAAAAGGTAATCCTCGGCGTATTTAAAATTTGCGACAGTAAAAATTTATTTTTTAAAAATTCACTATAGAAAAGGCAATCCTCGGCGTATTTAAAATTTGCGACAGTAAAAAATTATTTTTTGAAAAATTTACTATAGAAAAGGCAATCCTCGGCGTATTTAAAATTTGCGACAGTAAAAATTATTTTTTGAAAAATTTACTATAGAAAAGGCAATCCTCGGCGTATTTAAAATTTGCCACAGTAAAAAATTATTTTTTGAAAAATTTACTATAGAAAAGGCAATCCTCGGCGTATTTAAAATTTGCGACAGTAAAAAATTATTTTTTGAAAAATTCACTATAGAAAAGGCAATCCTCGGCGTATTTAAAATTTGCGACAGTAAAAAATTATTTTTTGAAAAATTTACTATAGAAAAGGCAATCCTCGGCGTATTTAAAATTTGCGACAGTAAAAAATAATTTTTTGAAAAATTTACTATAGAAAAGGCAATCCTCGGCGTATTTAAAATTTGCGACAGTAAAAAATTATTTTTTGAAAAATTTACTATAGAAAAGGCAATCCTCGGCGTATTTTAAATTTGCGACAGTAAAAAATTATTTTTTGAAAAATTTACTATAGAAAAGGCAATCCTCGGCGTATTTAAAATTTGCGACAGTAAAAAATTATTTTTTGAAAAATTTACTATAGAAAAGGCAATCCTCGGCGTATTTAAAATTTGCGACAATAAAAAATTATTTTTTGAAAAATTTACTATAGAAAAGGCAATCCTCGGCGTATTTAAAATTTGCGACAGTAAAAATTTATTTTTTGAAAATTCACTATAGAAAAGGCAATCCTCGGCGTATTTAAAATTTGCGACAGTAAAAAATTATTTTTTGAAAAATTTACTAAGAAAAGGCAATCCTCGGCGTATTTAAAATTTGCGACAGTAAAAAATTATTTTTTGAAAAATTTACTATAGAAAAGGCAATCCTCGGCGTATTTAAAATTTGCGACAGCAAAAAATTATTTTTTGAAAAATTTACTATAGAAAAGGCAATCCTCGGCGTATTTAAAATTTGCGGCAGTAAAAAATTATTTTTTGAAAAATTTACTATAGAAAAGGCAATCCTCGGCGTATTTAAAATTTGCGACAGTAAAAATTTATATTTTGAAAATTCACTATAGAAAAGGCAATCCTCGGCGTATTTAAAATTTGCGACAGTAAAAAATTATTTTTTGAAAAATTTACTATAGAAAAGGCAATCCTCGGCGTATTTAAAATTTGCGACAGTAAAAAATTATTTTTTGAAAAATTTACTATAGAAAAGGCAATCCTCGGCATATTTAAAATTTGCGACAGTAAAAATTTATTTTTTGAAAATTCACTATAGAAAAGCCAATCCTCGGCGTATTTAAAATTTGCGACAGTAAAAAATTATTTTTTGAAAAATTTAATATAGAAAAGGCAATCCTCGGCGTATTTAAAATTTGCGACTGTAAAAAATTATTTTTTGAAAAATTTACTATAGAAAAGGCAATCCTCGGCGTATTTTAAATTTGCGACAGTAAAAAATTATTTTTTGAAAAATTTACTATAGAAAAGGCAATCCTCGGCGTATTTAAAATTTGCGACAGTAAAAAATTATTTTTTGAAAAATTTACTATAGAAAAGGCAATCCTCGGCGTATTTAAAATTTGCGACAGTAAAAAATTATTTTTTGAAAAAGTTACTATAGAAAAGGCAATCCTCGGCGTATTTAAAATTTGCGACAGTAAAAATTTATTTTTTGAAAATTCACTATAGAAAAGGCAATCCTCGGCGTATTTAAAATTTGCGACAGTAAAAAATTATTTTTTGAAAAATTTACTATAGAAAAGGCAATCCTCGGCGTATTTAAAATTTGCGACAGTAAAAAATTATTTTTTGAAAAATTTACTATAGAAAAGGCAATCCTGGGCGTATTTAAAATTTGCGACAGCAAAAAATTATTTTTTGAAAAATTTACTATAGAAAAGGCAATCCTCGGCGTATTTAAAATTTGCGACAGTAAAAAATTATTTTTTGAAAAATTTACTATAGAAAAGGCAATCCTCGGCGTATTTAAAATTTGCGACAGTAAGAAATTATTTTTTGAAAAATTTATTATAGAAAAGGCAATCCTCGGCGTATTTTAAATTTGCGACAGTAAAAAATTATTTGTTGAAAAATTTACTATATAAAAGGCAATCCTCGGCGTATTTAAAATTTGCGACAGTAAAAAATTATTTTTTGAAAAATTTACAAAGAAAAGGCAATCCTCGGCGTATTTAAAATTTGCGACAGTAAAAAATTATTTTTTGAAAAATTTACTATAGAAAAGGCAATCCTCGGCGTATTTAAAATTTGCGACAGCAAAAAATTATTTTTTGAAAAATTTACTATGGAAAAGGCAATCCTCGGCGTATTTAAAATTTGCGACAGTAAAAAATTATTTTTTGAAAAATTTAATATAGAAAAGGCAATCCTCGGCGTATTTAAAATTTGCGACTGTAAAAAATTATTTTTTGAAAAATTTACTATAGAAAAGGCAATCCTCGGCGTATTTTAAATTTGCGACAGTAAAAAATTATTTTTTGAAAAATTTACTATAGAAAAGGCAATCCTCGGCGTATTTAAAATTTGCGACAGTAAAAAATTATTTTTTGAAAAATTTACTATAGAAAAGGCAATCCTCGGCGTATTTAAAATTTGCGACAGTAAAAAATTATTTTTTGAAAAAGTTACTATAGAAAAGGCAATCCTCGGCGTATTTAAAATTTGCGACAGTAAAAATTTATTTTTTGAAAATTCACTATAGAAAAGGCAATCCTCGGCGTATTTAAAATTTGCGACAGTAAAAAATTATTTTTTGAAAAATTTACTATAGAAAAGGCAATCCTGGGCGTATTTAAAATTTGCGACAGCAAAAAATTATTTTTTGAGAAATTTACTATAGAAAAGGCAATCCTCGGCGTATTTAAAATTTGCGACAGTAAAAAATTATTTTTTGAAAAATTTACTATAGAAAAGGCAATCCTCGGCGTATTTAAAATTTGCGACAGTAAGAAATTATTTTTTGAAAAATTTAGTATAGAAAAGGCAATCCTCGGCGTATTTTAAATTTGCGACAGTAAAAAATTATTTGTTGAAAAATTTACTATATAAAAGGCAATCCTCGGCGTATTTAAAATTTGCGACAGTAAAAAATTATTTTTTGAAAAATTTACAAAGAAAAGGCAATCCTCGCGTATTTAAAATTTGCGACAGTAAAAAATTATTTTTTGAAAAATTTACTATAGAAAAGGCAATCCTCGGCGTATTTAAAATTTGCGACAATAAAAAATTATTTTTTGAAAAATTTACTATAGAAAAGGCAATCCTCGGCGTATTTAAAATTTGCGACAGCAAAAAATTATTTTTTGAAAAATTTACTATAGAAAAGGCAATCCTCGGCGTATTTAAAATTTGCGACAATAAAAAATTATTTTTTGAAAAATTTACTATAGAAAAGGCAATCCTCGGCGTATTTAAAATTTGCGACAGTAAAAAATTATTTTTTGAAAAATTTACTATAGAAAATGCAATCCTCGGCGTATTTAAAATTTGCGACAATAAAAAATTATTTTTTGAAAAATTTACTATAGAAAAGTCAATCCTCGGCGTATTTAAAATTTGCGACAGTAAAAAATTATTTTTTGAAAAATTTACTATAGAAAAGGCAATCCTCGGCGTATTTAAAATTTGCGACAGTAAAAAATTATTTTTTGAAAAATTTACTATAGAAAAGGCAATCCTCGGCGTATTTAAAATTTGCGACAGTAAAAAATTATTTTTTGAAAAATTTACTATAGAAAAGGCAATCCTCGGCGTATTTAAAATTTGCGACAGTAAACTGTTATTTTTTGAAAAATTTACTATAGAAAAGGCAATCCTCGGCGTATTTAAAATTTGCGACAGTAAAAAATTATTTTTTGATAAATTTACTATAGAAAAGGCAATCCTCGGCGTATTTAAAATTTGCGACAATAAAAAATTATTTTTTGAAAAATTTACTATAGAAAAGGCAATCCTCGGCGTATTTAAAATTTGCGACAGTAAAAAATTATTTTTTGAAAAATTTACTATAGAAAAGGCAATCCTCGGCGTATTTAAAATTTGCTACAATAAATAATTATTTTTTGAAAAATTTACTATAGAAAAGGCAATCCTCGGCGTATTTAAAATTTGCGACAGTAAAAAATTATTTTTTGAAAAATTTACTATAGAAAATGCAATCCTCGGCGTATTTAAAATTTGCGACAATAAAAAATTATTTTTTGAAAAATTTACTATAGAAAAGGCAATCCTCGGCGTATTTAAAATTTGCGACAGTAAAAAATTATTTTTTGAAAAATTTACTATAGAAAAGGCAATCCTCGGCGTATTTAAAATTTGCGACAGTAAAAAATTATTTTTTGAAAAATTTACTATAGAAAAGGCAATCCTCGGCGTATTTAAAACTTGCGACAGTAAAAAATTATTTTTGAAAAATTTACTATAGAAAAGGCAATCCTCGGCGTATTTAAAATTTGCGACAGTAAAAAATTATTTTTTGAAAAATTTACTATAGAAAAGGCAATCCTCGGCGTATTTAAAATTTGCGACAGTAAAAAATTATTTTTTGAAAAATTTACTATAGAAAAGGCAATCCTCGGCGTATTTAAAATTTGCGACAATAAAAAATTATTTTTTGAAAAATTTACTATAGAAAAGGCAATCCTCGGCGTATTTAAAATTTGCGACAGTAAAAAATTATTTTTTGAAAAATTTACTATAGAAAATGCAATCCTCGGCGTATTTAAAATTTGCGACAGTATAAAATTATTTTTTGAAAAATTTACTATGGAAAAGGCAATCCTCGGCGTATTTAAAATTTGCGACAGTAAAAAATAATTTTTTGAAAAATTTACTATAGAAAAGGCAATCCTCGGCGTATTTAAAATTTGCGACAGTAAAAAATTATTTTTTGAAAAATTTACTATAGAAAAGGCAATCCTCGGCGTGTTTAAAATTTGCGACAGTAAAAATTATTTTTTGAAAAATTTACTATAGAAAAGGCAATCCTCGGCGTATTTAAAATTTGCGACAGTAAAAAATTATTTTTTGAAAAATTTACTATAGAAAATGCAATCCTCGGCGTATTTAAAATTTGCGACAATAAAAAATTATTTTTTGAAAATTTTACTATAGAAAAGGCAATCCTCGGCGTATTTAAAATTTGCGACAGTAACAAATTATTTTTTGAAAAATTTACTATAGAAAAGGCAATCCTCGGCGTATTTAAAATTTCCGACAGTAAAAAATTATTTTTTGAAAAATTTACTATAGAAAAGGCAATCCTCGGCGTATTTAAAATTTGCGACAGTAAAAAATTATTTTTTGAAAAATTTACAATAGAAAAGGCAATCCTCGGCGTATTTAAAATTTGCGACAGTAAAAAATTATTTTTTGAAAAATTTACTATAGAAAAGGCAATCCTCGGCGTATTTAAAATTTGCGACAGTAAAAAATTATTTTTTGAAAAATTTACTATAGAAAAGGCAATCCTCGGCGTATTTAAAATTTGCGACAGTAAACTGTTATTTTTTGAAAAATTTACTATAGAAAAGGCAATCCTCGGCGTATTTAAAATTTGCGACAGTAAAAAATTATTTTTTGAAAAATTTACTATAGAAAATGCAATCCTCGGCGTATTTAAAATTTGCGACAATAAAAAATTATTTTTTGAAAAATTTACTATAGAAAAGGCAATCCTCGGCGTATTTAAAATTTGCGACAGTAAAAAATTATTTTTTGAAAAATTTACTATAGAAAAGGCAATCCTCGGCGTATTTAGAAGTTGCGACAATAAAAAATTATTTTTTGAAAAATTTACTATAGAAAAGGCAATCCTCGGCGTATTTAAAATTTGCGACAGTAAAAAATTATTTTTTGAAAAATTTACTATAGAAAATGCAATCCTCGGCGTATTTAAAATTTGCGACAATAAAAAATTATTTTTTGAAAAATTTACTATAGAAAAGGCAATCCTCGGCGTATTTAAAATTTGCGACAGTAAAAAATTATTTTTTGAAAAATTTACTATAGAAAAGGCAATCCTCGGCGTATTTAAAATTTGCGACAGTAAAAAATTATTTTTTGAAAAATTTACTATAGAAAAGGCAATCCTCGGCGTATTTAAAATTTGCGACAGTAAAAAATTATTTTTTGAAAAATTTACTATAGAAAAGGCAATCCTCGGCGTATTTAAAATTTGCGACAGTAAACTGTTATTTTTTGAAAAATTTACTATAGAAAAGGCAATCCTCGGCGTATTTAAAATTTGCGACAGTAAAAAATTATTTTTTGATAAATTTACTATAGAAAAGGCAATCCTCGGCGTATTTAAAATTTGCGACAATAAAAAATTATTTTTTGAAAAATTTACTATAGAAAAGGCAATCCTCGGCGTATTTAAAATTTGCGACAGTAAAAAATTATTTTTTGAAAAATTTACTATAGAAAAGGAAATCCTCGGCGTATTTAAAATTTGCGACAATAAATAATTATTTTTTGAAAAATTTACTATAGAAAAGGCAATCCTCGGCGTATTTAAAATTTGCGACAGTAAAAAATTATTTTTTGAAAAATTTACTATAGAAAATGCAATCCTCGGCGTATTTAAAATTTGCGACAATAAAAAATTATTTTTTGAAAAATTTACTATAGAAAAGGCAATCCTCGGCGTATTTAAAATTTGCGACAGTAAAAAATTATTTTTTGAAAAATTTACTATAGAAAAGGCAATCCTCGGCGTATTTAAAATTTGCGACAGTAAAAAATTATTTTTTGAAAAATTTACTATAGAAAAGGCAATCCTCGGCGTATTTAAAACTTGCGACAGTTAAAAATTATTTTTTGAAAAATTTACTATAGAAAAGGCAATCCTCGGCGTATTTAAAACTTGCGACAGTAAAAAATTATTTTTTGAAAAATTTACTATAGAAAAGGCAATCCTCGGCGTATTTAAAATTTGCGACAGTAAAAAATTATTTTTTGAAAAATTTACTATAGAAAAGGCAATCCTCGGCGTATTTAAAATTTGCGACAATAAAAAATTATTTTTTGAAAAATTTACTATAGAAAAGGCAATCCTCGGCGTATTTAAAATTTGCGACAGTAAAAAAGTATTTTTTGAAAAATTTACTATAGAAAAGGCAATCCTCGGCGTATTTAAAATTTGCGACAGTAAAAAATTATTTTTTGAAAAATTTACTATAGAAAAGGCAATCCTCGGCGTATTTAAAATTTGCGACAGTAAAAAATTATTTTTTGAAAAATTTACTATAGAAAATGCAATCCTCGGCGTATTTAAAATTTGCGACAGTATAAAATTATTTTTTGAAAAATTTACTATGGAAAAGGCAATCCTCGGCGTATTTAAAATTTGCGACAGTAAAAAATAATTTTTTGAAAAATTTACTATAGAAAAGGCAATCCTCGGCGTATTTAAAATTTGCGACAGTAAAAAATTATTTTTTGAAAAATTTACTATAGAAAAGGCAATCCTCGGCGTATTTAAAATTTGCGACAGTAAAAATTATTTTTTGAAAAATTTACTATAGAAAAGGCAATCCTCGGCGTATTTAAAATTTGCGACAGTAAAAAATTATTTTTTGAAAAATTTACTATAGAAAATGCAATCCTCGGCGTATTTAAAATTTGCGACAATAAAAAATTATTTTTTGAAAATTTTACTATAGAAAAGGCAATCCTCGGCGTATTTAAAATTTGCGACAGTAACAAATTATTTTTTGAAAAATTTACTATAGAAAAGGCAATCCTCGGCGTATTTAAAATTTCCGACAGTAAAAAATTATTTTTTGAAAAATTTACTATAGGAAAGGCAATCCTCGGCGTATTTAAAATTTGCGACAGTAAAAAATTATTTTTTGAAAAATTTACAATAGAAAAGGCAATCCTCGGCGTATTTAAAATTTGCGACAGTAAAAAATTATTTTTTGAAAAATTTACTATAGAAAAGGCAATCCTCGGCGTATTTAAAATTTGCGACAGTAAAAAATTATTTTTTGAAAAATTTACTATAGAAAAGGCAATCCTCGGCGTATTTAAAATTTGCGACAGTAAAAAATTATTTTATGAAAAATTTACTATAGAAAAGGCAATCCTCGGCGTATTTAAAATTTGCGACAGTAAAAAATTATTTTTTGAAAAATTTACTATAGAAAAGGCAATCCTCGGCGTATTTAAAATTTGCGACAGTAAAAAATTATTTTTTGAAAAATTTACTATAGAAAAGGCAATCCTCGGCGTATTTAAAATTTGCGACAGCAAAAAATTATTTTTTGAAAAATTTACTATGGAAAAGGCAATACTCGGCGTATTTAAAATTTGCGACAGTAAAAAATTATTTTTTGAAAAATTTACTATAGAAAATGCAATCCTCGGCGTATTTAAAATTTGCGACAAAAAAAAATTATTTTTTGAAAATTTTACTATAGAAAAGGCAATCCTCGGCGTATTTAAAATTTGCGACAGTAAAAAATAATTTTTTGAAAAATTTACTATAGAAAAGGCAATCCTCGGCGTATTTAAAATTTGCGACAGTTAAAAATTATTTTTTGAAAAATTTACTATAGAAAATGCAATCCTCGGCGTATTTAAAATTTGCGACAATAAAAAATTATTTTTTGAAAAATTTACTATAGAAAGGGCAATCCTCGGCGTATTTAAAATTTCCGACAGTAAAAAATTATTTTTTGAAAAATTTACTATAGAAAAGGCAATCTTCGGCGTATTTAAAATTTGCGACAGCAAAAAATTATTTTTTGAAAAATTTACTATGGAAAATGCAATCCTCGGCGTATTTAAAATTTGCGACAGTAAAAAATTATTTTTTGAAAAATTTACTATAGAAAAGGCAATCCTCGGCGTATTTAAAATTTGCGACAGTAAAAAATTATTTTTTGAAAAATTTACTATAGAAAAGGCAATCCTCGGCGTATTTAAAATTTGCGACAGTAAAAAATTATTTTTTGAAAAATTTACTATAGAAAAGGCAATCCTCGGCGTATTTAAAATTTGCGACAATAAAAAATTATTTTTTGAAAAATTTACTATAGAAAAGGCAATCCTCGGCGTATTTAAAATTTGCGACAGTAAAAAAGTATTTTTTGAAAAATTTACTATAGAAAAGGCAATCCTCGGCGTATTTAAAATTTGCGACAGTAAAAAATTATTTTTTGAAAAATTTACTATAGAAAAGGCAATCCTCGGCGTATTTAAAATTTGCGACAGTAAAAAATTATTTTTTGAAAAATTTACTATAGAAAATGCAATCCTCGGCGTATTTAAAATTTGCGACAGTATAAAATTATTTTTTGAAAAATTTACTATGGAAAAGGCAATCCTCGGCGTATTTAAAATTTGCGACAGTAAAAAATAATTTTTTGAAAAATTTACTATAGAAAAGGCAATCCTCGGCGTATTTAAAATTTGCGACAGTAAAAAATTATTTTTTGAAAAATTTACTATAGAAAAGGCAATCCTCGGCGTATTTAAAATTTGCGACAGTAAAAATTATTTTTTGAAAAATTTACTATAGAAAAGGCAATCCTCGGCGTATTTAAAATTTGCGACAGTAAAAAATTATTTTTTGAAAAATTTACTATAGAAAATGCAATCCTCGGCGTATTTAAAATTTGCGACAATAAAAAATTATTTTTTGAAAATTTTACTATAGAAAAGGCAATCCTCGGCGTATTTAAAATTTGCGACAGTAACAAATTATTTTTTGAAAAATTTACTATAGAAAAGGCAATCCTCGGCGTATTTAAAATTTCCGACAGTAAAAAATTATTTTTTGAAAAATTTACTATAGGAAAGGCAATCCTCGGCGTATTTAAAATTTGCGACAGTAAAAAATTATTTTTTGAAAAATTTACAATAGAAAAGGCAATCCTCGGCGTATTTAAAATTTGCGACAGTAAAAAATTATTTTTTGAAAAATTTACTATAGAAAAGGCAATCCTCGGCGTATTTAAAATTTGCGACAGTAAAAAATTATTTTTTGAAAAATTTACTATAGAAAAGGCAATCCTCGGCGTATTTAAAATTTGCGACAGTAAAAAATTATTTTATGAAAAATTTACTATAGAAAAGGCAATCCTCGGCGTATTTAAAATTTGCGACAGTAAAAAATTATTTTTTGAAAAATTTACTATAGAAAAGGCAATCCTCGGCGTATTTAAAATTTGCGACAGTAAAAAATTATTTTTTGAAAAATTTACTATAGAAAAGGCAATCCTCGGCGTATTTAAAATTTGCGACAGCAAAAAATTATTTTTTGAAAAATTTACTATGGAAAAGGCAATACTCGGCGTATTTAAAATTTGCGACAGTAAAAAATTATTTTTTGAAAAATTTACTATAGAAAATGCAATCCTCGGCGTATTTAAAATTTGCGACAAAAAAAAATTATTTTTTGAAAATTTTACTATAGAAAAGGCAATCCTCGGCGTATTTAAAATTTGCGATAGTAAAAAATAATTTTTTGAAAAATTTACTATAGAAAAGGCAATCCTCGGCGTATTTAAAATTTGCGACAGTTAAAAATTATTTTTTGAAAAATTTACTATAGAAAATGCAATCCTCGGCGTATTTAAAATTTGCGACAATAAAAAATTATTTTTTGAAAAATTTACTATAGAAAGGGCAATCCTCGGCGTATTTAAAATTTCCGACAGTAAAAAATTATTTTTTGAAAAATTTACTATAGAAAAGGCAATCTTCGGCGTATTTAAAATTTGCGACAGCAAAAAATTATTTTTTGAAAAATTTACTATGGAAAATGCAATCCTCGGCGTATTTAAAATTTGCGACAGTAAAAAATTATTTTTTGAAAAATTTACTATAGAAAAGGCAATCCTCGGCGTATTTAAAATTTGCGACAGTAAAAAATTATTTTTTGAAAAATTTACTATAGAAAAGGCAATCCTCGGCGTATTTAAAATTTGCGACAGTAAAAAATTATTTTTTGAAAAATTTACTATGGAAAAGGCAATCCTCGGCGTATTTAAAATTTGCGACAGTAAAAAATTATTTTTTGAAAAATTTACTATAGAAAAGGCAATTTACTATGGAAAAGGTAATCCTCGGCGTGTTTAAAATTTGCGACAGTAAAAAATTATTATTTGAAAAATTTACTATAGAAAAGGCAATCCTCGGCGTATTTAAAATTGTCGACAGTAAAAAATTATTTTTTGAAAAATTTACTATAGAAAAGGCAATCCTCGGCGTATTTAAAATTTGCGACAGTAAACAATTATTTTTTGAAAAATTTACTATGAAAAAAGGAATACTCGGCGTATTTAAAATTTGCGACAGTAAAAAATTATTTTTTGAAAAATTTACTATAGAAAATGCAATCCTCGGCGTATTTAAAATTTGCGACAGTAAAAAATTATTTTTTGAAAAATTTACTATAGAAAAGGCAATGCTCGGCGTATTTAAAATTTGCGACAGTAAAAAATTATTTTTTGAAAAATTTATTATAGAAAAGGCAATCCTCGGCGTATTTAAAATTTGCGACAGTAAAAAATTATTTTTTGAAAAATTTACTATAGAAAATGCAATCCTCGGCGTATTTAAAATTTGCGACAATAAAAAATTATTTTTTGAAAAATTTACTATAGAAAGGCAATCCTGGCGTATTTAAAATTTGCGACAGTAAACAATTATTTTTTGAAAAATTTACTATGGAAAAGGCAATCCTCGGCGTATTTAAAATTTGCGACAGTAAAAAATTATTTTTTGAAAAATTTACTATAGAAAAGGCAATCCTCGGCGTATTTAAAATTTGCGACAGTAAAAAATTATTTTTTGAAAAAATTTACTATGGAAAAGGCAATCCTCGGCGTATTTAAAATTTGCAACAGTAAAAAATAATTTTTTGAAAAATTTACTATAGAAAAGGCAATCCTCAGCGTATTTAAAATTTGCGACAGTAAAAAATTATTTTTTGACAAATTCACTATAGAAAAGGCAATCCTCGGCGTATTTAAAATTTGCGACAGTAAAAAATTATTTTTTGAAAAATTTACTATAGAAAATGCAATCCTCGGCGTATTTAAAATTTGCGACAATAAAAAATTATTTTTTGAAAAATTTACTATGGAAAAGGCAATCCTCGGCGTATTTAAAATTTGCGACAGTAAAAAATTATTTTTTGAAAAATTTACTATAGAAAAGGCAATCTTTGGCGTATTTAAAATTTGCGACAGTAAAAAATTATTTTTTGAAAAATTTACTATAGAAAAGGCAATCCTCGGCGTATTTAAAATTTGCGACAGTAAAAAATTATTTTTTGAAAAATTTACTATAGAAAACGCAATCCTCGGCGTATTTAAAATTTGCGACAGTAAAAAATTATTTTTTGAAAAATTTACTATAGAAAATGCAATCCTCAGCGTATTTAAAATTTGCGACAATAAAAAATTATTTTTTGAAAAATTTACTATAGAAAAGGCAATCCTTGGCGTATTTAAAATTTGCGACAGTAAAAAATTATTTTTTGAAAAATTTACTATAGAAAAGGCAATCTTCGGCGTATTTAAAATTTGCGACAGCAAAAAATTATTTTTTGAAAAATTTAATATGGAAAAGGCAATCCTCGGCGTATTTAAAATTTGCGACAGTAAAAAATTATTTTTTGAAAAATTTACTATAGGAAAGGCAATCCTCGGCGTATTTAAAATTTGCGACAGTAAAAAATTATTTTTTGAAAAATTTACTATAGAAAAGGCAATCCTCGGCGTATTTAAAATTTGCGACAGTAAAAAATTATTTTTTGAAAAAATTTACTATGGAAAAGGCAATCCTCGGCGTATTTAAAATTTGCAACAGTAAAAAATAATTTTTTGAAAAATTTACTATAGAAAAGGCAATCCTCAGCGTATTTAAAATTTGCGACAGTAAAAAATTATTTTTTGACAAATTCGCTATACAAAAGGTAATCCTCGGCGTATTTAAAATTTGCGACAGTAAAAAATTATTTTTTGAAAAATTTACTATAGAAAAGGCAATCTTCGGCGTATTTAAAATTTGCGACAGCAAAAAATTATTTTTTGAAAAATTTACTATGGAAAAGGCAATCCTCGGCGTATTTAAAATTTGCGACAGTAAAAAATTATTTTTTGAAAAATTTACTATAGAAAAGGCAATCCTCGGCGTATTTAAAATTTGCGACAGTAAAAAATTATTTTTTGAAAAATTTACTATGGAAAAGGCAATCCTCGGCGTATTTAAAATTTGCGACCGTAAAAAATTATTTTTTGAAAAATTTACTATAGAAAAGGCAATCCTCGGCGTATTTAAAATTTGCGACAGTAAAAAATTATTTTTTGAGAAATTTACTATAGAAAAGGCAATCCTCGGCGTATTTAAAATTTGCGACAGTAAAAAATTATTTTTTGAAAAATTTACTATAGAAAAGTCAATCCTCGGCGTATTTAAAATTTGCGACAGTAAAAAATTATTTTTTGAAAAGTTTACTATAGAAAAGGCAATCCTCGGCGTATTTAAAATTTGCGACAGTAAAAAATTATTTTTTGAAAAATTTACTATAGAAGAGTCAATCCTCGGCGTATTTAAAATTTGCGACAGTAAAAAATTATTTTCTGAAAAGTTTACTATAGAAAAGGCAATCCTCGGCGTATTTAAAATTTGCGACAGTAAAAAAATATTTTTTGAAAAATTTACTATAGAAAAGGCAATCCTCGGCGTATTTAAAATTTGCGACAGTAAAAAATTATTTTTTGAAAAATTTACTATAGAAAAGGCAATCCTCGACGTTTTTAAAATTTGCGACAGTAAAATGTTATTTTTTGAAAAATTTACTATAGAAAAGGCAATCCACGGCGTATTTAAAATTTGCGACAGTAAAAAATTATTTTTTGAAAAGTTTACTATAGAAAAGTCAATCCTCGGCGTATTTAAAATTTGCGACAGTAAAAAATAATTTTCTGAAAAGTTTACTATAGAATAGGCAATCCTCGGCGTATTTAAAATTTGCGACAGTAAAAAAATATTTTTTGAAAAGTTTACTATAGAAAAGGCAATCCTCGGCGTATTGAAAATTTGCGACAGTAAAAAATAATTTTTTGAAAAAATTTACTATGGAAAAGGCAATCCTCGGCGTATTTAAAATTTGCGACAGTAAAAAATAATTTTTTGAAAAATTTACTATAGAAAAGGCAATCCTCGGCGTATTTAAAATTTGCGATAGTAAAAAATTATTTTTTGAAAAGTTTACTATAGAAAAGGCAATCCTCGGCGTATTTAAAATTCGCGACAGTAAAAAATTATTTTTTGAAAAATTTACTATAGAAAAGTCAATCCTCGGCGTATTTAAAATTTGCGACAGTAAAAATTATTTTTTGAAAAATTTACTATAGAAAAGGAAATCCTCGGCGTATTTAAAATTTGCGACAGTAAAAAATTATTTTTTGAAATATTTACTATATAAAAGGCAATCCTCGGCGTATTTAAAATTTGCGACAGTAAAAAATTATTTTTTGAAAAATTTACTATAGAAAAGGCAATCCTCGACGTTTTTAAAATTTGCGACAGTAAATTGTTATTTTTTGAAAAATTTACTATAGAAAAGGCAATGCTCGGCGTATTTAAAATTTGCGACAGTAAAAAATTATTTTTTGAAAAATTTACTATAGAAAATGCAATCCTCGGCGTATTTAAAATTTGCGACAATAAAAAATTATTTTTTGAAAAATTTACTATAGAAAAGGCAATCCTCGGCGTATTTAAAATTTGCGACAGTAAAAAATTATTTTTTGAAAAATTTACTATAGAAAAGGCAATCTTCGGCGTATTTAAAATTTGCGACAGCAAAAAATTATTTTTTGAAAAATTTACTATGGAAAAGGCAATCCTCGGCGTATTTAAAATTTGCGACAGTAAAAAATTATTTTTTGAAAAATTTACTATAGGAAAGGCAATCCTCGGCGTATTTAAAATTTGCGACAGTAAAAAATTATTTTTTGAAAAATTTACTATAGAAAAGGCAATCCTCGGCGTATTTAAAATTTGCGACAGTAAAAAATTATTTTTTGAAAAAATTTACTATGGAAAAGGCAATCCTCGGCGTATTTAAAATTTGCAACAGTAAAAAATAATTTTTTGAAAAATTTACTATAGAAAAGGCAATCCTCAGCGTATTTAAAATTTGCGACAGTAAAAAATTATTTTTTGACAAATTCGCTATACAAAAGGTAATCCTCGGCGTATTTAAAATTTGCGACAGTAAAAAATTATTTTTTGAAAAATTTACTATAGAAAAGGCAATCTTCGGCGTATTTAAAATTTGCGACAGCAAAAAATTATTTTTTGAAAAATTTACTATGGAAAAGGCAATCCTCGGCGTATTTAAAATTTGCGACAGTAAAAAATTATTTTTTGAAAAATTTACTATAGAAAAGGCAATCCTCGGCGTATTTAAAATTTGCGACAGTAAACAATTATTTTTTGAAAAATTTACTATAGAAAATGCAATCCTCGGCGTATTTAAAATTTGCGACAATAAAAAATTATTTTTTGAAAAATTTACTATAGAAAAGGCAATCCTCGGCGTATTTAAAATTTGCGACAGTAAAAAATTATTTTTTGAAAAATTTACTATAGAAAAGGCAATCCTCGGCGTATTTAAAATTTGCGACAGTAAAAAATTATTTTTTGAAAAATTTACTATGGAAAAGGCAATCCTCGGCGTATTTAAAATTTGCGACCGTAAAAAATTATTTTTTGAAAAATTTACTATAGAAAAGGCAATCCTCGGCGTATTTAAAATTTGCGACAGTAAAAAATTATTTTTTGAGAAATTTACTATAGAAAAGGCAATCCTCGGCGTATTTAAAATTTGCGACAGTAAAAAATTATTTTTTGAAAAATTTACTATAGAAAAGTCAATCCTCGGCGTATTTAAAATTTGCGACAGTAAAAAATTATTTTTTGAAAAGTTTACTATAGAAAAGGCAATCCTCGGCGTATTTAAAATTTGCGACAGTAAAAAATAATTTTTTGAAAAATTTACTATAGAAGAGTCAATCCTCGGCGTATTTAAAATTTGCGACAGTAAAAAATTATTTTCTGAAAAGTTTACTATAGAAAAGGCAATCCTCGGCGTATTTAAAATTTGCGACAGTAAAAAAATATTTTTTGAAAAATTTACTATAGAAAAGGCAATCCTCGGCGTCTTTAAAATTTGCGACAGTAAAAAATTATTTTTTGAAAAATTTACTATAGAAAAGGCAATCCTCGACGTTTTTAAAATTTGCGACAGTAAAATGTTATTTTTTGAAAAATTTACTATAGAAAAGGCAATCCACGGCGTATTTAAAATTTGCGACAGTAAAAAATTATTTTTTGAAAAGTTTACTATAGAAAAGTCAATCCTCGGCGTATTTAAAATTTGCGACAGTAAAAAATAATTTTCTGAAAAGTTTACTATAGAAAAGGCAATCCTCGGCGTATTTAAAATTTGCGACAGTAAAAAAATATTTTTTGAAAAGTTTACTATAGAAAAGGCAATCCTCGGCGTATTTAAAATTTGCGACAGTAAAAAATAATTTTTTGAAAAAATTTACTATGGAAAAGGCAATCCTCGGCGTATTTAAAATTTGCGACAGTAAAAAATAATTTTTTGAAAAATTTACTATAGAAAAGGCAATCCTCGGCGTATTTAAAATTTGCGACAGTAAAAAATTATTTTTTGAAAAGTTTACTATAGAAAAGGCAATCCTCGGCGTATTTAAAATTTGCGACAGTAAAAAATTATTTTTTGAAAAATTTACTATAGAAAAGTCAATCCTCGGCGTATTTAAAATTTGCGACAGTAAAAATTATTTTTCGAAAAATTTACTATAGAAAAGGCAATCCTCGGCGTATTTAAAATTTGCGACAGTAAAAAATTATTTTTTGAAATATTTACTATATAAAAGGCAATCCTCGGCGTATTTAAAATTTGCGACAGTAAAAAATTATTTTTTGAAAAATTTACTATAGAAAAGGCAATCCTCGACGTTTTTAAAATTTGCGACAGTAAATTGTTATTTTTTGAAAAATTTACTATAGAAAAGGCAATGCTCGGCGTATTTAAAATTTGCGACAGTAAAAAATTATTTTTTGAAAAATTTACTATAGAAAATGCAATCCTCGGCGTATTTAAAATTTGCGACAATAAAAAATTATTTTTTGAAAAATTTACTATAGAAAAGGCAATCCTCGGCGTATTTAAAATTTGCGACAGTAAAAAATTATTTTTTGAAAAATTTACTATAGAAAAGGCAATCTTCGGCGTATTTAAAATTTGCGACAGCAAAAAATTATTTTTTGAAAAATTTACTATGGAAAAGGCAATCCTCGGGGTATTTAAAATTTGGGACAGTAAAAAATTATTTTTTGAAAAATTTACTATAGAAAAGGCAATCCTCGGCGTATTTAAAATTTGCGACAGTAAAAAATTATTTTTTGAAAAATTTACTATGGAAAAGGCAATCCTCGGCGTATTTAAAATTTGCGACAGTAAAAAATTATTTTTTGAAAAATTTACTATTGAAAAGGCAATCCTCGGCGTATTTAAAATTTGCGACAGTAAAAAATTATTTTTTGAAAAATTTACTATAGAAAAGGCAATCCTCGGCGTATTTAAAATTTGCGACAATAAAAAATTTACTATAGAAAAGGCAATCGTCGGCGTATTTAAAATTTGCTACAGTAAAAAATTATTTTTTGAAAAATTTACTATAGAAAAGGCAATCCTCGACGTTTTTAAAATTTGCGACAGTAAACTGTTATTTTTTGAAAAATTTACTATAGAAAAGGCAATCCTCGGCGTATTTAAAATTTGCGACAGTAAAAAATTATTTTTTGAAAAATTTACTATAGAAAAGGTAATCCTCGGCGTATTTAAAATTTGCCACTGTAAAAATTTATTTTTTGACAAATTAACTATAGAAAAGGCAATCCTCGGTATATTTAAAATTTGCCACAGTAAAAATTTATTTTTTGACAAATTCACTATAGAAAAGGCAATCCTGGGCGTATTTAAAATTTGCGACAGTAAAAAATTATTTTTTGAAAAATTTTCTATAGAAAAGGCAATCCTCGGCGTATTTAAAATTTGCGACAGTAAAAAATTATTTTTTGAAAAATTTACTATAGAAAAGGCAATCCTCGGCGTATTTAAAATTTGCGACAGTAAATAATTATGTTTTGAAAAATTTACTATAGAAAAGGCAACCCTCGGCGTATTTAAAATTTGCGACAGTAAAAAATTATTTTTTGAAAAGTTTACTATAGAAAAGGCAATCCTCGGCGTATTTAAAATTTGCGACAGTAAAAAATTATTTTTTGAAAAATTTACTATAGAAAAGTCAATCCTCGGCGTATTTAAAATTTGCGACAGTAAAAAATTATTTTCTGAAAAGTTTACTATAGAAAAGGCAATCCTCGGCGTATTTAAAATTTGCGACAGTAAAAAAATATTTTTTGAAAAATTTACTATAGAAAAGGCAATCCTCGGCGTATTTAAAATTTGCGACAGTAAAAAATTATTTTTTGAAAAATTTACTATAGAAAAGGCAATCCTCGACGTTTTTAAAATTTGCGACAGTAAAATGTTATTTTTTGAAAAATTTACTATAGAAAAGGCAATCCACGGCGTATTTAAAATTTGCGACAGTAAAAAATTATTTTTTGAAAAGTTTACTATAGAAAAGTCAATCCTCGCCGTATTTAAAATTTGCGACAGTAAAAAATTATTTTCTGAAAAGTTTACTATAGAAAAGGCAATCCTCGGCGTATTTAAAATTTGCGACAGTAAAAAAATATTTTTTGAAAAATTTACTATAGAAAAGGCAATCCTCGGCGTATTTAAAATTTGCGACAGTAAAAAATTATTTTTTGAAAAATTTACTATAGAAAAGGCAATCCTCGACGTTTTTAAAATTTGCGACAGTAAAATGTTATTTTTTGAAAAATTTACTATAGAAAAGGCAATCCACGGCGTATTTAAAATTTGCGACAGTAAAAAATTATTTTTTGAAAAGTTTACTATAGAAAAGTCAATCCTCGGCGTATTTAAAATTTGCGACAGTAAAAAATTATTTTCTGAAAAGTTTACTATAGAAAAGGCAATCCTCGGCGTATTTAAAATTTGCGACAGTAAAAAAATATTTTTTGAAAAGTTTACTATAGAAAAGGCAATCCTCGGCGTATTTAAAATTTGCGACAGTAAAAAATAATTTTTTGAAAAAAATTACTATGGAAAAGGCAATCCTCGGCGTATTTAAAATTTGCGACAGTAAAAAATAATTTTTTGAAAAATTTACTATAGAAAAGGCAATCCTCGGCGTATTTAAAATTTGCGACAGTAAAAAATTATTTTTTGAAAAGTTTACTATAGAAAAGGCAATCCTCGGCGTATTTAAAATTTGCCACAGTAAAAAATTATTTTTTGAAAAATTTACTATAGAAAAGTCAATCCTCGGCGTATTTAAAATTTGCGACAGTAAAAATTATTTTTTGAAAAATTTACTATAGAAAAGGCAATCCTCGGCGTATTTAAAATTTGCGACAGTAAAAAATTATTTTTTGAAAAATTTACTATATAAAAGGCAATCCTCGGCGTATTTAAAATTTGCGACAGTAAAAAATTATTTTTTGAAAAATTTACTATAGAAAAGGCAATCCTCGACGTTTTTAAAATTTGCGACAGTAAAATGTTATTTTTTGAAAAATTTACTATAGAAAAGGCAATGCTCGGCGTATTTAAAATTTGCGACAGTAAAAAATAATTTTTTGAAAAATTTACTGTAGAAAATGCAATCTTCGGCGTATTTAAAATTTGCGACAATAAAAAATTATTTTTTGAAAAATTTACTATAGAAACGGCAATCCTCGGAGTATTTAAAATTTGCGACAGTAAAAAATTATTTTTTGAAAAATTTACTATAGAAAAGGCAATCTTCGGCGTATTTAAAATTTGCGACAGCAAAAAATTATTTTTTGAAAAATTTACTATGGAAAAGGCAATCCTCGGCGTATTTAAAATTTGCGACAGTAAAAAATTATTTTTTGAAAAATTTACTATAGAAAAGGCAATCCTCGGCGTATTTAAAATTTGCGACAGTAAAAAATTATTTTTTGAAAAATTTACTATGGAAAAGGCAATCCTCGGCGTATTTAAAATTTGCGACAGTAAAAAATTATTTTTTGAAAAATTTACTATAGAAAAGGCAATCCTCGGCGTATTTAAAATTTGCGACAGTAAAAAATTATTTTTTGAAAAATTTACTATAGAAAAGGCAATCTTCGGCGTATTTAAAATTTGCGACAGTAAAAAATTATTTTTTGAAAAATTTACTATAGAAAAGGCAATCCTCGGCGTATTTAAAATTTGCGACAGTAAAAAATTATTTTTTGAAAAATTTACTATTGAAAAGGCAATCCTCGGCGTATTTAAAATTTGCGACAGTAAAAAATTATTTTTTGAAAAATTTACTATAGAAAAGGCAATCCTCGGCGTATTTAAAATTTGCGACAATAAAAAATTTACTATAGAAAAGGCAATCGTCGGCGTATTTAAAATTTGCTACAGTAAAAAATTATTTTTTGAAAAATTTACTATAGAAAAGGCAATCCTCGACGTTTTTAAAATTTGCGACAGTAAACTGTTATTTTTTGAAAAATTTACTATAGAAAAGGCAATCCTCGGCGTATTTAAAATTTGCGACAGTAAAAAATTATTTTTTGAAAAATTTACTATAGAAAAGGCAATCCTCGGCGTATTTAAAATTTGCGACAGTAAAAAATTATTTTTTGAAAAATTTACTATAGAAAAGGCAATACTCGGCGTATTTAAAATTTGCGACAGTAAATAATTATGTTTTGAAAAATTTACTATAGAAAAGGCAACCCTCGGCGTATTTAAAATTTGCGCAGCAAAAAATAATTTTTTTAAAAATTTATTATAGAAAAGGCAATCCTCGGCGTATTTAAAATTTGCGACAGTAAAAAATTATTTTTTGACAAATTCACCATAGAAAAGTAATCCTCGGCGTATTTAAAATTTGCGACAGTAAAAAATTATTTTTTGAAAAATTTACTATAGAAAAGGCAATCCTCGGCGTATTTAAAATTTGCGACAGTAAAAAATTATTTTTTGAAAAATTTACTATAGAAAAGGCAATCTTCGGCGTATTTAAAATTTGCGACAGTAAAAAATTATTTTTTGAAAAATTTACTATAGAAAAGGCAATCCTCGGCGTATTTAAAATTTGCGACAGTAAAAAATTATTTTTTGAAAAATTTACTATGGAAAAGGCAATCCTCGGCGTATTTAAAATTTGCGACAGTAAAAAATTATTTTTTGAAAAATTTACTACTGAAAAGGCAATCCTCGGCGTATTTAAAATTTGCGACAGTAAAAAATTATTTTTTGAAAAATTTACTATAGAAAAGGCAATCCTCGGCGTATTTAAAATTTGCGACAATAAAAAATTTACTATAGAAAAGGCAATCGTCGGCGTATTTAAAATTTGCTACAGTAAAAAATTATTTTTTGAAAAATTTACTATAGAAAAGGCAATCCTCGACGTTTTTAAAATTTGCGACAGTAAAATGTTATTTTTTGAAAAATTTACTATAGAAAAGGCAATCCACGGCGTATTTAAAATTTGCGACAGTAAAAAATTATTTTTTGAAAAGTTTACTATAGAAAAGTCAATCCTCGGCGTATTTAAAATTTGCGACAGTAAAAAATAATTTTCTGAAAAGTTTACTATAGAAAAGGCAATCCTCGGCGTATTTAAAATTTGCGACAGTAAAAAAATATTTTTTGAAAAGTTTACTATAGAAAAGGCAATCCTCGGCGTATTTAAAATTTGCGACAGTAAAAAATAATTTTTTGAAAAAAATTACTATGGAAAAGGCAATCCTCGGCGTATTTAAAATTTGCGACAGTAAAAAATAATTTTTTGAAAAATTTACTATAGAAAAGGCAATCCTCGGCGTATTTAAAATTTGCGATAGTAAAAAATTATTTTTTGAAAAGTTTACTATAGAAAAGGCAATCCTCGGCGTATTTAAAATTTGCGACAGTAAAAAATTATTTTTTGAAAAATTTACTATAGAAAAGTCAATCCTCATCGTATTTAAAATTTGCGACAGTAAAAATTATTTTTTGAAAAATTTACTATAGAAAAGGCAATCCTCGGCGTATTTAAAATTTGCGACAGTAAAAAATTATTTTTTGAAATATTTACTATATAAAAGGCAATCCTCGGCGTATTTAAAATTTGCGACAGTAAAAAATTATTTTTTGAAAAATTTACTATAGAAAAGGCAATCCTCGACGTTTTTAAAATTTGCGACAGTAAATTGTTATTTTTTGAAAAATTTACTATAGAAAAGGCAATGCTCGGCGTATTTAAAATTTGCGACAGTAAAAAATTATTTTTTGAAAAATTTACTATAGAAATTGCAATCCTCGGCGTATTTAAAATTTGCGACAATAAAAAATTATTTTTTGAAAAATTTACTATAGAAAAGGCAATCCTCGGCGTATTTAAAATTTGCGACAGTAAAAAATTATTTTTTGAAAAATTTACTATAGAAAAGGCAATCTTCGGCGTATTTAAAATTTGCGACAGCAAAAAATTATTTTTTGAAAAATTTACTATGGAAAAGGCAATCCTCGGCGTATTTAAAATTTGCGACAGTAAAAAATTATTTTTTGAAAAATTTACTATAGGAAAGGCAATCCTCGGCGTATTTAAAATTTGCGACAGTAAAAAATTATTTTTTGAAAAATTTACTATAGAAAAGGCAATCCTCGGCGTATTTAAAATTTGCGACAGTAAAAAATTATTTTTTGAAAAAATTTACTATGGAAAAGGCAATCCTCGGCGTATTTAAAATTTGCAACAGTAAAAAATAATTTTTTGAAAAATTTACTATAGAAAAGGCAATCCTCAGCGTATTTAAAATTTGCGACAGTAAAAAATTATTTTTTGACAAATTCGCTATACAAAAGGTAATCCTCGGCGTATTTAAAATTTGCGACAGTAAAAAATTATTTTTTGAAAAATTTACTATAGAAAAGGCAATCTTCGGCGTATTTAAAATTTGCGACAGCAAAAAATTATTTTTTGAAAAATTTACTATGGAAAAGGCAATCCTCGGCGTATTTAAAATTTGCGACAGTAAAAAATTATTTTTTGAAAAATTTACTATAGAAAAGGCAATCCTCGGCGTATTTAAAATTTGCGACAGTAAAAAATTATTTTTTGAAAAATTTACTATAGAAAATGCAATCCTCGGCGTATTTAAAATTTGCGACAATAAAAAATTATTTTTTGAAAAATTTACTATAGAAAAGGCAATCCTCGGCGTATTTAAAATTTGCGACAGTAAAAAATTATTTTTTGAAAAATTTACTATAGAAAAGGCAATCCTCGGCGTATTTAAAATTTGCGACAGTAAAAAATTATTTTTTGAAAAATTGACTATGGAAAAGGCAATCCTCGGCGTATTTAAAATTTGCGACCGTAAAAAATTATTTTTTGAAAAATTTACTATAGAAAAGGCAATCCTCGGCGTATTTAAAATTTGCGACAGTAAAAAATTATTTTTTGAGAAATTTACTATAGAAAAGGCAATCCTCGGCGTATTTAAAATTTGCGACAGTAAAAAATTATTTTTTGAAAAATTTACTATAGAAAAGGCAATCCTCGGCGTATTTAAAATTTGCGACAGTAAAAAATTATTTTTTGAAAAGTTTACTATAGAAAAGGCAATCCTCGGCGTATTTAAAATTTGCGACAGTAAAAAATTATTTTTTGAAAAATTTACTATAGAAGAGTCAATCCTCGGCTTATTTAAAATTTGCGACAGTAAAAAATTATTTTCTGAAAAGTTTACTATAGAAAAGGCAATCCTCGGCGTATTTAAAATTTGCGACAGTAAAAAAATATTTTTTGAAAAATTTACTATAGAAAAGGCAATCCTCGGCGTATTTAAAATTTGCGACAGTAAAAAATTATTTTTTGAAAAATTTAATATAGAAAAGGCAATCCTCGACGTTTTTAAAATTTGCGACAGTAAAATGTTATTTTTTGAAAAATTTACTATAGAAAAGGCAATCCACGGCGTATTTAAAATTTGCGACAGTAAAAAATTATTTTTTGAAAAGTTTACTATAGAAAAGTCAATCCTCGGCGTATTTAAAATTTGCGACAGTAAAAAATAATTTTCTGAAAAGTTTACTATAGAAAAGGCAATCCTCGGCGTATTTAAAATTTGCGACAGTAAAAAAATATTTTTTGAAAAGTTTACTATAGAAAAGGCAATCCTCGGCGTATTTAAAATTTGCGACAGTAAAAAATAATTTTTTGAAAAAATTTACTATGGAAAAGGCAATCCTCGGCGTATTTAAAATTTGCGACAGTAAAAAATAATTTTTTGAAAAATTTACTATAGAAAAGGCAATCCTCGGCGTATTTAAAATTTGCGACAGTAAAAAATTATTTTTTGAAAAGTTTACTATAGAAAAGGCAATCCTCGGCGTATTTAAAATTTGCGACAGTAAAAAATTATTTTTTGAAAAATTTACTATAGAAAAGTCAATCCTCGGCGTATTTAAAATTTGTGACAGTAAAAATTATTTTTTGAAAAATTTACTATAGAAAAGGCAATCCTCGGCGTATTTAAAATTTGCGACAGTAAAAAATTATTTTTTGAAATATTTACTATATAAAAGGCAATCCTCGGCGTATTTAAAATTTGCGACAGTAAAAAATTATTTTTTGAAAAATTTACTATAGAAAAGGCAATCCTCGACGTTTTTAAAATTTGCGACAGTAAATTGTTATTTTTTGAAAAATTTACTATAGAAAAGGCAATGCTCGGCGTATTTAAAATTTGCGACAGTAAAAAATTATTTTTTGAAAAATTTACTATAGAAAATGCAATCCTCGGCGTATTTAAAATTTGCGACAATAAAAAATTATTTTTTGAAAAATTTACTATAGAAATGGCAATCCTCGGCGTATTTAAAATTTGCGACAGTAAAAAATTATTTTTTGAAAAATTTACTATAGAAAAGGCAATCTTCGGCGTATTTAAAATTTGCGACAGCAAAAAATTATTTTTTGAAAAATTTACTATGGAAAAGGCAATCCTCGGGGTATTTAAAATTTGGGACAGTAAAAAATTATTTTTTGAAAAATTTACTATTGAAAAGGCAATCCTCGGCGTATTTAAAATTTGCGACAGTAAAAAATTATTTTTTGAAAAATTTACTATAGAAAAGGCAATCCTCGGCGTATTTAAAATTTGCGACAATAAAAAATTTACTATAGAAAAGGCAATCGTCGGCGTATTTAAAATTTGCTACAGTAAAAAATAATTTTTTGAAAAATTTACTATAGAAAAGGCAATCCTCGACGTTTTTAAAATTTGCGACAGTAAACTGTTATTTTTTGAAAAATTTACTATAGAAAAGGCAATCCTCGGCGTATTTAAAATTTGCGACAGTAAAAAATTATTTTTTGAAAAATTTACTATAGAAAAGCCAATCCTCGGCGTATTTAAAATTTGCCACTGTAAAAATTTATTTTTTGACAAATTAACTATAGAAAAGGCAATCCTCGGTATATTTAAAATTTGCCACAGTAAAAATTTATTTTTTGACAAATTCACTATAGAAAAGGCAATCCTGGGCGTATTTAAAATTTGCGACAGTAAAAAATTATTTTTTGAAAAATTTTCTATAGAAAAGGCAATCCTCGGCGTATTTAAAATTTGCGACAGTAAAAAATTATTTTTTGAAAAATTTACTATAGAAAAGGCAATCCTCGGCGTATTTAAAATTTGCGACAGTAAATAATTATGTTTTGAAAAATTTACTATAGAAAAGGCAACCCTCGGCGTATTTAAAATTTGCGACAGTAAAAAATTATTTTTTGAAAAGTTTACTATAGAAAAGGCAATCCTCGGCGTATTTAAAATTTGCGACAGTAAAAAATTATTTTTTGAAAAATTTACTATAGAAAAGTCAATCCTCGGCGTATTTAAAATTTGCGACAGTAAAAAATTATTTTCTGAAAAGTTTACTATAGAAAAGGCAATCCTCGGCGTATTTAAAATTTGCGACAGTAAAAAAATATTTTTTGAAAAATTTACTATAGAAAAGGCAATCCTCGGCGTATTTAAAATTTGCGACAGTAAACAATTATTTTTTGAAAAATTTACTATAGAAAAGGCAATCCTCGACGTTTTTAAAATTTGCGACAGTAAAATGTTATTTTTTGAAAAATTTACTATAGAAAAGGCAATCCACGGCGTATTTAAAATTTGCGACAGTAAAAAATTATTTTTTGAAAAGTTTACTATAGAAAAGTCAATCCTCGCCGTATTTAAAATTTGCGACAGTAAAAAATTATTTTCTGAAAAGTTTACTATAGAAAAGGCAATCCTCGGCGTATTTAAAATTTGCGACAGTAAAAAAATATTTTTTGAAAAATTTACTATAGAAAAGGCAATCCTCGGCGTATTTAAAATTTGCGACAGTAAAAAATTATTTTTTGAAAAATTTACTATAGAAAAGGCAATCCTCGACGTTTTTAAAATTTGCGACAGTAAAATGTTATTTTTTGAAAAATTTACTATAGAAAAGGCAATCCACGGCGTATTTAAAATTTGCGACAGTAAAAAATTATTTTTTGAAAAGTTTACTATAGAAAAGTCAATCCTCGGCGTATTTAAAATTTGCGACAGTAAAAAATTATTTTCTGAAAAGTTTACTATAGAAAAGGCAATCCTCGGCGTATTTAAAATTTGCGACAGTAAAAAAATATTTTTTGAAAAGTTTACTATAGAAAAGGCAATCCTCGGCGTATTTAAAATTTGCGACAGTAAAAAATAATTTTTTGAAAAAAATTACTATGGAAAAGGCAATCCTCGGCGTATTTAAAATTTGCGACAGTAAAAAATAATTTTTTGAAAAATTTACTATAGAAAAGGCAATCCTCGGCGTATTTAAAATTTGCGACAGTAAAAATTTATTTTTTGAAAAGTTTACTATAGAAAAGGCAATCCTCGGCGTATTTAAAATTTGCGACAGTAAAAAATTATTTTTTGAAAAATTTACTATAGAAAAGTCAATCCTCGGCGTATTTAAAATTTGCGACAGTAAAAATTATTTTTTGAAAAATTTACTATAGAAAAGGCAATCCTCGGCGTATTTAAAATTTGCGACAGTAAAAAATTATTTTTTGAAAAATTTACTATATAAAAGGCAATCCTCGGCGTATTTAAAATTTGCGACAGTAAAAAATTATTTTTTGAAAAATTTACTATAGAAAAGGCAATCCTCGACGTTTTTAAAATTTGCGACAGTAAAATGTTATTTTTTGAAAAATTTACTATAGAAAAGGCAATGCTCGGCGTATTTAAAATTTGCGACAGTAAAAAATAATTTTTTGAAAAATTTACTGTAGAAAATGCAATCTTCGGCGTATTTAAAATTTGCGACAATAAAAAATTATTTTTTGAAAAATTTACTATAGAAACGGCAATCCTCGGCGTATTTAAAATTTGCGACAGTAAAAAATTATTTTTTGAAAAATTTACTATAGAAAAGGCAATCTTCGGCGTATTTAAAATTTGCGAGAGCAAAAAATTATTTTTTGAAAAATTTACTATGGAAAAGGCAATCCTCGGCGTATTTAAAATTTGCGACAGTAAAAAATTATTTTTTGAAAAATTTACTATAGAAAAGGCAATCCTCGGCGTATTTAAAATTTGCGACAGTAAAAAATTATTTTTTGAAAAATTTACTATGGAAAAGGCAATCCTCGGCGTATATAAAATTTGCGACAGTAAAAAATTATTTTTTGAAAAATTTACTATAGAAAAGGCAATCCTCGGCGTATTTAAAATTTGCGACAGTAAAAAATTATTTTTTGAAAAATTTACTATAGAAAAGGCAATCTTCGGCGTATTTAAAATTTGCGACAGTAAAAAATTATTTTTTGAAAAATTTACTATAGAAAAGGCAATCCTCGGCGTATTTAAAATTTGCGACAGTAAAAAATTATTTTTTGAAAAATTTACTATGGAAAAGGCAATCCTCGGCGTATTTAAAATTTGCGACAGTAAAAAATTATTTTTTGAAAACTTTACTATTGAAAAGGCAATCCTCGGCGTATTTAAAATTTGCGACAGTAAAAAATTATTTTTTGAAAAATTTACTATAGAAAAGGCAATCCTCGGCGTATTTAAAATTTGCGACAATAAAAAATTTACTATAGAAAAGGCAATCGTCGGCGTATTTAAAATTTGCTACAGTAAAAAATTATTTTTTGAAAAATTTACTATAGAAAAGGCAATCCTCGACGTATTTAAAATTTGCGACAGTAAATAATTATGTTTTGAAAAATTTACTATAGAAAAGGCAACCCTCGGCGTATTTAAAATTTGCGCAGCAAAAAATAATTTTTTAAAAAATTTATTATAGAAAAGGCAATCCTCGGCGTATTTAAAATTTGCGACAGTAAAAAATTATTTTTTGACAAATTCACCATAGAAAAGTAATCCTCGGCGTATTTAAAATTTGCGACAGTAAAAAATTATTTTTTGAAAAATTTACTATAGAAAAGGCAATCCTCGGCGTATTTAAAATTTGCGACAGTAAAAAATTATTTTTTGAAAAATTTACTATAGAGAAGGCAATCCTCGGCGTATTTAAAATTTGCGACCGTAAAAAATATTATTTTGACAAATTCAATATAGAAAAGGCAATCCTCGGCGTATTTGCAATTTGAGACAGTAAAAAATTATTTTTTGAAAAATTTACTATAGAAAAGGCAATCCTCGGTATATTTAAAATTTGCGACAGTAAAAAATTATTTTTTGGCAAATTCACTGTAGAAAAGGCAATCCTCGGTATATTTAAAATTTGCGACAATAAAAAATTATTTTTTGGCAAATTCACTATAGCAAAGGCAATACTCGGGGTATTTTAAATTTTCGACAGTAAACAATTATTTTTTGACAAATTCACCATAGAAAAGGTAATCCTCGGCGTATTTAAAATTTGCGACAGTAAAAAATTATTTTTTGAAAAATTTACTATAGAAAAGGCAATCCTCGGCGTATTTAAAATTTGCGACAGTAAAAAATTATTTTTTGAAAAATTTACTATAGAAAACGCAATACTCGGCTTATTTAAAATTTGCGACAGTAAAAAATTATTTTTTGAAAAATTTACTAGAAAAGGCAATACTCGGTGTATTTTAAATTTTCGACAGTAAAAAATTATTTTTTGACAAATTCACCATACAAAAGGTAATCCTCGGCGTATTTAAAATTTGCGACAGTAAAAAATTATTTTCTGAAAAGTTTACTATAGAAAAGGCAATCCTCGGCGTATTTAAAATTTGCGACAGTAAAAAAATATTTTTTGAAAAATTTACTATAGAAAAGGCAATCCTCGGCGTATTTAAAATTTGCGACAGTAAAAAATTATTTTTTGAAAAATTTACTATAGAAAAGGCAATCCTCGACGTTTTTAAAATTTGCGACAGTAAAATGTTATTTTTTGAAAAATTTACTATAGAAAAGGCAATCCACGGCGTATTTAAAATTTGCGACAGTAAAAAATTATTTTTTGAAAAGTTTACTATAGAAAAGTCAATCCTCGGCGTATTTAAAATTTGCGACAGTAAAAAATTATTTTCTGAAAAGTTTACTATAGAAAAGGCAATCCTCGGCGTATTTAAAATTTGCGACAGTAAAAAAATATTTTTTGAAAAGTTTACTATAGAAAAGGCAATCCTCGGCGTATTTAAAATTTGCGACAGTAAAAAATAATTTTTTGAAAAAAATTACTATGGAAAAGGCAATCCTCGGCGTATTTAAAATTTGCGACAGTAAAAAATAATTTTTTGAAAAATTTACTATAGAAAAGGCAATCCTCGGCGTATTTAAAATTTGCGACAGTAAAATTTTATTTTTTGAAAAGTTTACTATAGAAAAGGCAATCCTCGGCGTATTTAAAATTTGCGACAGTAAAAAATTATTTTTTGAAAAATTTACTATAGAAAAGTCAATCCTCGGCGTATTTAAAATTTGCGACAGTAAAAATTATTTTTTGAAAAATTTACTATAGAAAAGGCAATCCTCGGCGTATTTAAAATTTGCGACAGTAAAAAATTATTTTTTGAAAAATTTACTATATAAAAGGCAATCCTCGGCGTATTTAAAATTTGCGACAGTAAAAAATTATTTTTTGAAAAATTTACTATAGAAAAGGCAATCCTCGACGTTTTTAAAATTTGCGACAGTAAAATGTTATTTTTTGAAAAATTTACTATAGAAAAGGCAATGCTCGGCGTATTTAAAATTTGCGACAGTAAAAAATAATTTTTTGAAAAATTTACTGTAGAAAATGCAATCTTCGGCGTATTTAAAATTTGCGACAATAAAAAATTATTTTTTGAAAAATTTACTATAGAAACGGCAATCCTCGGCGTATTTAAAATTTGCGACAGTAAAAAATTATTTTTTGAAAAATTTACTATAGAAAAGGCAATCTTCGGCGTATTTAAAATTTGCGACAGCAAAAAATTATTTTTTGAAAAATTTACTATGGAAAAGGCAATCCTCGGCGTATTTAAAATTTGCGACAGTAAAAAATTATTTTTTGAAAAATTTACTATAGAAAAGGCAATCCTCGGCGTATTTAAAATTTGCGACAGTAAAAAATTATTTTTTGAAAAATTTACTATGGAAAAGGCAATCCTCGGCGTATATAAAATTTGCGACAGTAAAAAATTATTTTTTGAAAAATTTACTATAGAAAAGGCAATCCTCGGCGTATTTAAAATTTGCGACAGTAAAAAATTATTTTTTGAAAAATTTACTATAGAAAAGGCAATCTTCGGCGTATTTAAAATTTGCGACAGTAAAAAATTATTTTTTGAAAAATTTACTATAGAAAAGGCAATCCTCGGCGTATTTAAAATTTGCGACAGTAAAAAATTATTTTTTGAAAAATTTACTATGGAAAAGGCAATCCTCGGCGTATTTAAAATTTGCGACAGTAAAAAATTATTTTTTGAAAAATTTACTATTGAAAAGGCAATCCTCGGCGTATTTAAAATTTGCGACAGTAAAAAATTATTTTTTGAAAAATTTACTATAGAAAAGGCAATCCTCGGCGTATTTAAAATTTGCGACAATAAAAAATTTACTATAGAAAAGGCAATCGTCGGCGTATTTAAAATTTGCTACAGTAAAAAATTATTTTTTGAAAAATTTACTATAGAAAAGGCAATCCTCGACGTATTTAAAATTTGCGACAGTAAATAATTATGTTTTGAAAAATTTACTATAGAAAAGGCAACCCTCGGCGTATTTAAAATTTGCGCAGCAAAAAATATTTTTTTTAAAAATTTATTATAGAAAAGGCAATCCTCGGCGTATTTAAAATTTGCGACAGTAAAAAATTATTTTTTGACAAATTCACCATAGAAAAGTAATCCTCGGCGTATTTAAAATTTGCGACAGTAAAAAATTATTTTTTGAAAAATTTACTATAGAAAAGGCAATCCTCGGCGTATTTAAAATTTGCGACAGTAAAAAATTATTTTTTGAAAAATTTACTATAGAGAAGGCAATCCTCGGCGTATTTAAAATTTGCGACCGTAAAAAATATTATTTTGACAAATTCAATATAGAAAAGGCAATCCTCGGCGTATTTGCAATTTGAGACAGTAAAAAATTATTTTTTGAAAAATTTACTATAGAAAAGGCAATCCTCGGTATATTTAAAATTTGCGACAGTAAAAAATTATTTTTTGGCAAATTCACTGTAGAAAAGGCAATCCTCGGTATATTTAAAATTTGCGACAATAAAAAATTATTTTTTGGCAAATTCACTATAGCAAAGGCAATACTCGGGGTATTTTAAATTTTCGACAGTAAACAATTATTTTTTGACAAATTCACCATAGAAAAGGTAATCCTCGGCGTATTTAAAATTTGCGACAGTAAAAAATTATTTTTTGAAAAATTTACTATAGAAAAGGCAATCCTCGGCGTATTTAAAATTTGCGACAGTAAAAAATTATTTTTTGAAAAATTTACTATAGAAAACGCAATACTCGGCTTATTTAAAATTTGCGACAGTAAAAAATTATTTTTTGAAAAATTTACTAGAAAAGGCAATACTCGGTGTATTTTAAATTTTCGACAGTAAAAAATTATTTTTTGACAAATTCACCATACAAAAGGTAATCCTCGGCGTATTTAAAATTTGCGACAGTAAAAAATTATTTTTTGAAAAATTTACTATAGAAAAGGCAATCCTCGGGGTATTTAAAATTTGCGACAGTAAAAATTATTTTTTGAAAAATTTACTATAGAAAAGGCAATCCTCGGCGTATTTAAAATTTGCGACAGTAAAAAATTATTTTTTGAAAAATTTACTATATAAAAGGCAATCCTCGGCGTATTAAAAATTTGCGACCGTAAAAAATAATTTTTTGAGAAATTTACTATAGAAAAGGCAATCCTCGGTATATTTAAAATTTGCGACAGTAAAAAATTATGTTTTTGCAAATTCACTATAGAAAAGGCAATCCTCGGGGTATTTAAAAATTTCGACAGTAAAAAATTATTTTTTGACAAATTCCTCATAGAAAAGGTAATCCTCGGCGTATTTAAAATTTGCGACAGTAAAAAATTATTTTTTGAAAAATTTACTATAGAAAAGGCAATCCTCTGCGTATTTAAAATTTGCGACAGTAAAAAATTATTTTTTGAAAAATTTACTATAGAAAAGGCAATCCTCGGCGTATTTAAAATTTGCGACAGTAAATAGTTATGTTTTGAAAAATTTACTATAGAAAAGGCAATCCTCGGCGTGTTTAAAATCTGCGCAGCAAAAAATAATTTTTTGAAAAATTCACTATAGAAAAGGCAATCATCGGTATATTTAAAATTTGCCACTGTAAAAATTTATTTTTTGACAAATTAACTATAGAAAAGGCAATCCTCGGTATATTTAAAATTTGCCACAGTAAAAATTTATTTTTTGACAAATTCACTATAGAAAAGGCAATCCTCGGCGCATTTAAAATTTGCGACAGTAAAAAATTATTTTTTGAAAATTTTCTATAGAAAAGGCAATCCTCGGCGTATTTAAAATTTGCGACAGCTAAAAATAATTTTTTGAAAAATTCACTATAGAAAAGGCAATCCTCGGTATATTTAAGATTTGCTACAGTAAAAAATTATTTTTTGACAAATTCACTATAGAAAAGGCAATCCTCGGTGTATTTAAAATTTGCGACAGTAAAAAATATTATTTTGACAAATTCACTATAGAAAAGGCAATCCTCGGCGTATTTAAAATTTGCGACAGTAAAAAATTATTTTTTGAAAAATTTACTATAGAAAAGGCAATCCTCGGCGTATTTAAAATTCGCGGCAGTAAAAAATTATTTTTTGAAAAATTTACTATAGAAAAGGTAATCCTCGGCGTATTTAAAATTTGCGACCGTAAAAAATATTATTTTGACAAATTCACTATAGAAAAGGCAATCCTCGGCGTATTTAAAATTTGCGACAGTAAAAAATTATTTTTTGAAAAATTTACTATAGAAAAGGCAATCCTCGGCGTATTTAAAATTTGCGACCGTAAAAAATATTATTTTGACAAATTCACTATAGAAAAGGCAATCCTCGGCGTATTTAAAATTTGCGACAGTAAAAAATATTATTTTGAGAAATTCACTATAGAAAAGGCAATCCTCGGCGTATTTAAAATTTGCGACAGTAAAAAATTATTTTTTGAAATATTTACTATAGAAAAGGCAATCCTCGGCGTATTTAAAATTTGCGACAGTAAAAAATTATTTTTTGAAAAATTTACTATAGAAAAGGCAATCCTCTGCGTATTTAAAATTTGCGACAGTAAAAAATTTTTTTTTGAAAAATTCACTATAGAAAAGGCAATCCTCGGTATATTTAAGATTTGCTACAGTAAAAAATTATTTTTTGACAAATTCACTATAGAAAAGGCAATCCTCGGCGTATTTAAAATTTGCGACAGTAAAAAATTATTTTTTGAAATATTTACTATAGAAAAGGCAATCCTCGGCGTATTTAAAATTTGAGACAGTAAAAAATTATTTTTTGGCAAATTGACTATAGAAAAGGCAATCCTCGGTATATTTAAAATTTGCGACAATAAAAAATAATTTTTTGGCAAATTCACTATAGAAAAGGCAATACTCGGTGTATTTTAAATTTTCGACAGTAAAAAATTATTTTTTGACAAATTCACAATAGAAAAGGTAATCCTCGGCGTATTAAAAATTTGCGACCGTAAAAAATTATTTTTTGAGAAATTTACTATATTAGAGGCAATCCTCGGTATATTTAAAATTTGCGACAGTAAAAAATTATTTTTTTGCAAATTCACTATAGAAAAGGCAATCCTCGGGGTATTTAAAACTTTCGACAGTAAAAAATTATTTTTTGACAAATTCACCATAGAAAAGGTAATCCTCGGCGTATTTAAAATTTGCGACAGTAAAAAATTATTTTGTGAAAAATTTACTATAGAAAAGGCAATCCTCTGCGTATTTAAAATTTGCGACAGTAAAAAATTATTTTTTGAAAAATTTACTATAGAAAAGGCAATCCTCGGCGTATTTAAAATTTGCGACAGTAAATAATTATGTTTTGAAAAATTTACTATAGAAAAGGCAATCCCCGGCGTATTTAAAATTTGCGACAGCAAAAAATAATTTTTTGAAAAATTTACTATAGAAAAGGCAATCATCGGTATATTTAAAATTTGCCACTGTAAAAATTTATTTTTTGACAAATTAACTATAGAAAAGGCAATCCTCGGTATATTTAAAATTTGCCACAGTAAAAATTTATTTTTTGACAAATTCACTATAGAAAAGGCAATCCTGGGCGCATTTAAAATTTGCGACAGTAAAAAATTATTTTTTGAAAAATTTTCTATAGAAAAGGCAATCCTCGGCGTATTTAAAATTTGCGACAGCAAAAAATAATTTTTTGAATAATTCACTATAGAAAAGGCAATCCTCGGTATATTTAAGATTTGCTACAGTAAAAAATTATTTTTTGACAAATTCACTATAGAAAAGGCAATCCTCGACGTATTTAAAATTTGCGACAGTAAAAAATATTATTTTGACAAATTCACTATACAAAAGGCAATCCTCGGCGTATTTAAAATTTGCGACAGTAAAAAATTATTTTTTGAAAAATTTACTATAGAAAAGGCAATCCTCGGCGTATTTAAAATTTGCGACAGTAAAAAATTATTTTTTGAAAAATTTACTATAGAAAAGGCAATCCTCGGCGTATTTAAAATTTGCGACCGTAAAAAATATTATTTTGACAAATTCACTATAGAAAAGGCAATCCTCGGCGTATTTAAAATTTGCGACAGTAAAAAATTATTTTTTGAAAAATTTTCTATAGAAAAGGCAATCCTCGGCGTATTTAAAATTTGCGACAGCAAAAAATAATTTTTTGAAAAATTCACTATAGAAAAGGCAATCCTCGGTATATTTAAGATTTGCTACAGTAAAAAATTATTTTTTGACAAATTCACTGTAGAAAAGGTAATCCTCGGCGTATTTAAAATTTGCGAGAGCAAAAATATTATTTTGACAAATTCACTATGGAAAATGCAATCCTCGGCGTATTTAAAATTTGCGACCGTAAAAAATATTATTTTGACAAATTCACTATAGAAAAGGCAATCCTCGGCGTATTTAAAATTTGCGACAGTAAAAAATTATTTTTTGAAAAATTTACTATAGAAAAGGCAATCCTCGGCGTATTTAAAATTTGCGACAGTAAAAAATTATGTTTTGAAAAATTTACTATAGAAAAGGCAATACTCGGCGTATTTAAAATTTGCGACAGTAAAAAATTATTTTTTGAAAAATTTACTATAGAAAAGGCAATCCTCGGCGTATTTAAAATTTGCGACAGCAAAAAATAATTTTTTGAAAAATTCACTATAGAAAAGGCAATCATCGGTATATTTAAAATTTGCCACTGTAAAAACTTATTTTTTGACAAATTAACTATAGAAAAGGCAATCCTCGGTATATTTAAAATTTGCCACAGTAAAAATTTATTTTTTGACAAATTCACTATAGAAAAGGCAATCCTCGGCGTATTTAAAATTTGCGACAGTAAAAAATAATTTTTTGAAAAATTTTCTATAGAAAAGGCAACCCCTGGCGTATTTAAAATTTGCGACAGCAAAAATAATTTTTTGAAAAATTCACTATAGAAAAGGCAATCCTCGGTATATTTAAGATTTGCTACAGTAAAAAATTATTTTTTGACAAATTCACTATAGAAAAGGCAATCCTCGGCGTATTTAAAATTTGCGACAGTAAAAAATATTATTTTGACAAATTCACTATAGAAAAGGCAATCCTCGGCGTATTTAAAATTTGCGACAGTAAAAAATTATTTCTTGAAAAATTTACTATAGAAAAGGCAATCCTCGGCGTATTTAAAATTTGCGACAGTAAAAAATTATTTTTTGAAAAATTTACTATAGAAAAGGCAATCCTCGGCGTATTTAAAATTTGCGACCGTAAAAAATATTATTTTGACAAATTCACTATAGAAAAGGCAATCCTCGGCGTATTTAAAATTTGCGACAGTAAAAAATTATTTTTTGACAAATTCACTATAGAAAAGGCAATCCTCGGTATATTTAAAATTTGCGACAATAAAAAATTATTTTTTGGCAAATTCACTATAGCAAAGGCAATACTCGGGGTATTTTAAATTTTCGACAGTAAAAAATTATTTTTTGACAAATTCACCATAGAAAAGGTAATCCTCGGCGTATTTAAAATTTGCGACAGTAAAAAATTATTTTTTGAAAAATTTACTATAGAAAAGGCAATCATCGGCGTATTTAAAATTTGCGACAGTAAAAAATTATTTTTTGAAAAATTTACTATAGAAAACGCAATACTCGGCTTATTTAAAATTTGCGACAGTAAAAAATTATTTTTTGAAAAATTTACTATAGAAAAGGCAATCCTCGGCGTATTTAAAATTTGCGACAGTAAAATATTATTTTTTGAAAAATTTACTATAGAAAAGGCAATCCTCGGCGTATTTAAAATTTGCGACAGTAAAAAATTATTTTTTGAAAAATTTACTAGAAAAGGCAATCCTCGGTATATTTAAAATTTGCGACAGTAAAAAATTATTTTCTTGCAAATTCACTATAGAAAAGGCAATCCTCGGGGTATTTAAAAGTTTCGACAGTAAAAAATTATTTTTTGACAAATTCACCATAGAAAAGGTAATCCTCGGCGTATTTAAAATTTGCGACAGTAAAAAATTATTTTTTGAAAAATTTACTATAGAAAATGCAATCCTCGGCGTATTTAAAATTTGCGACAGTAAAAAATTATTTTTTGAAAATTTTTCTATAGAAAAGGCAATCCTCGGCGTATTTAAAATTTGCGACAGCAAAAAATAATTTTTTGAATAATTCACTATAGAAAAGGCAATCCTCGGTATATTTAAGATTTGCTACAGTAAAAAATTATTTTTTGACAAACTCACTATAGAAAAGGCAATCCTCGACGTATTTAAAATTTGCGACAGTAAAAAATATTATTTTGACAAATTCACTATACAAAAGGCAATCCTCGGCGTATTTAAAATTTGCGACAGTAAAAAATTATTTTTTGAAAAATTTACTATAGAAAAGGCAATCCTCGGCGTATTTAAAATTTGCGACAGTAAAAAATTATTTTTTGAAAAATTTACTATAGAAAAGGCAATCCTCGGCGTATTTAAAATTTGCGACCGTAAAAAATATTATTTTGACAAATTCACTATGGAAAAGGCAATCCTCGGCGAATTTAAAATTTGCGACAGTGAAAAATTATTTTTTGACAAATTCACTATAGAAAAGGCAATCCTCGGTATATTTAAAATTTGCGACAATAAAAAATTATTTTTTGGCAAATGCGCTATAGCAAAGGCAATACTCGGGGTATTTAAAATTTGCGACAGTAAAAAATTATTTTTTGAAAAATTTACTATAGAAAAGGCAATCCTCGGCGTATTAAAAATTTGCGACCTTAAAAAATAATTTTTTGAAAAATTTACTATAGAAAAGCCAATCCTCGGTATATTTAAAATTTGCGACAGTAAAAAATTATTTTTTGGCAAATTCACTGTAGAAAAGGCAATCCTCGGTATATTTAAAATTTGCGACAATAAAAAATTATTTTTTGGCAAATTCACTATAGCAAGGCAATACTCGGGGTATTTTAAATTTTCGACAGTAAAAAATTATTTTTTGACAAATTCACCATAGAAAAGGTAATCCTCGGCGTATTTAAAATTTGCGACAGTAAAAAATTATTTTTTGAAAAATTTATTATAGAAAAGGCAATCCTCGGCGTATTTAAAATTTGCGACAGTAAAAAATTATTTTTTGAAAAATTTACTATAGAAAACGCAATACTCGGCTTATTTAAAATTTGCGACAGTAAAAAATTATTTTTTGAAAAATTTACTAGAAAAGGCAATCCTCGGTATATTTAAAATTTGCGACAGTAAAAAATTATTTTCTTGCAAATTCACTATAGAAAAGGCAATCCTCGGGGTATGTAAAAGTTTCGACAGTAAAAAATTATTTTTTGACAAATTCACCATAGAAAAGGTAATCCTCGGCGTATTTAAAATTTGCGACAGTAAAAAATTATTTTTTGAAAAATTTACTATAGAAAAGGCAATCCTCGTCGTATTTAAAATTTGCGACCGTAAAAAATATTATTTTGACAAATTCACTATAGAAAAGGCAATCCCCGGCGTATTTAAAATTTGCGACAGTAAAAAATTATTTTTTGAAAAATTTACTATAGAAAAGGCAATCCTCGGCGTATTTAAAATTTGCGACAGTAAATAGTTATGTTTTGAAAAATTTACTATAGAAAAGGCAATCCTCGGCGTGTTTAAAATCTGCGCAGCAAAAAATAATTTTTTGAAAAATTCACTATAGAAAAGGCAATCATCGGTATATTTAAAATTTGCCACTGTAAAAATTTATTTTTTGACAAATTAACTATAGAAAAGGCAATCCTCGGTATATTTAAAATTTGCCACAGTAAAAATTTATTTTTTGACAAATTCACTATAGAAAAGGCAATCCTCGGCGCATTTAAAATTTGCGACAGTAAAAAATTATTTTTTGAAAATTTTCTATAGAAAAGGCAATCCTCGGCGTATTTAAAATTTGCGACAGCAAAAAATAATTTTTTGAAAAATTCACTATAGAAAAGGCAATCCTCGGTATATTTAAGATTTGCTACAGTAAAAAATTATTTTTTGACAAATTCACTATAGAAAAGGCAATCCTCGGTTTATTTAAAATTTGCGACAGTAAAAAATATTATTTTGACAAATTCACTATAGAAAAGGCAATCCTCGGCGTATTTAAAATTTGCGACAGTAAAAAATTATTTTTTGAAAAATTTACTATAGAAAAGGCAATCCTCGGCGTATTTAAAATTCGCGGCAGTAAAAAATTATTTTTTGAAAAATTTACTATAGAAAAGGTAATCCTCGGCGTATTTAAAATTTGCGACCGTAAAAAATATTATTTTGACAAATTCACTATAGAAAAGGCAATCCTCGGCGTATTTAAAATTTGCGACAGTAAAAAATTATTTTTTGAAAAATTTACTATAGAAAAGGCAATCCTCGGCGAATTTAAAATTTGCGACCGTAAAAAATATTATTTTGACAAATTCACTATAGAAAAGGCAATCCTCGGCGTATTTAAAATTTGCGACAGTAAAAAATATTATTTTGAGAAATTCACTATAGAAAAGGCAATCCTCGGCGTATTTAAAATTTGCGACAGTAAAAAATTATTTTTTGAAATATTTACTATAGAAAAGGCAATCCTCGGCGTATTTAAAATTTGCGACAGTAAAAAATTATTTTTTGAAAAATTTACTATAGAAAAGGCAATCCTCTGCGTATTTAAAATTTGCGACAGTAAAAAATTTTTTTTTGAAAAATTCACTATAGAAAAGGCAATCCTCGGTATATTTAAGATTTGCTACAGTAAAAAATTATTTTTTGACAAATTCACTATAGAAAAGGCAATCCTCGGTGTATTTAAAATTTGCGACAGTAAAAAATATTATTTTGACAAATTCACTATAGAAAAGGCAATCCTCGGCGTATTTAAAATTTGCGACAGTAAAAAATTATTTTTTGAAAAATTTACTATAGAAAAGGCAATCCTCGGCGTATTTAAAATTCGCGGCAGTAAAAAATTATTTTTTGAAAAATTTACTATAGAAAAGGTAATCCTCGGCGTATTTAAAATTTGCGACCGTAAAAAATATTATTTTGACAAATTCACTATAGAAAAGGCAATCCTCGGCGTATTTAAAATTTGCGACAGTAAAAAATTATTTTTTGAAAAATTTACTATAGAAAAGGCAATCCTCGGCGTATTTAAAATTTGCGACCGTAAAAAATATTATTTTGACAAATTCACTATAGAAAAGGCAATCCTCGGCGTATTTAAAATTTGCGACAGTAAAAAATATTATTTTGAGAAATTCACTATAGAAAAGGCAATCCTCGGCGTATTTAAAATTTGCGACAGTAAAAAATTATTTTTTGAAATATTTACTATAGAAAAGGCAATCCTCGGCGTATTTAAAATTTGCGACAGTAAAAAATTATTTTTTGAAAAATTTACTATAGAAAAGGCAATCCTCTGCGTATTTAAAATTTGCGACAGTAAAAAATTTTTTTTTGAAACATTCACTATAGAAAAGGCAATCCTCGGTATATTTAAGATTTGCTACAGTAAAAAATTATTTTTTGACAAATTCACTATAGAAAAGGCAATCCTCGGCGTATTTAAAATTTGCGACAGTAAAAAATTATTTTTTGAAATATTTACTATAGAAAAGGCAATCCTCGGCGTATTTAAAATTTGAGACAGTAAAAAATTATTTTTTGGCAAATTGACTATAGAAAAGGCAATCCTCGGTATATTTAAAATTTGCGACAATAAAAAATAATTTTTTGGCAAATTCACTATAGAAAAGGCAATACTCGGTGTATTTTAAATTTTCGACAGTAAAAAATTATTTTTTGACAAATTCACAATAGAAAAGGTAATCCTCGGCGTATTAAAAATTTGCGACCGTAAAAAATTATTTTTTGAGAAATTTACTATATTAGAGGCAATCCTCGGTATATTTAAAATTTGCGACAGTAAAAAATTATTTTTTTGCAAATTCACTATAGAAAAGGCAATCCTCGGGGTATTTAAAACTTTCGACAGTAAAAAATTATTTTTTGACAAATTCACCATAGAAAAGGTAATCCTCGGCGTATTTAAAATTTGCGACAGTAAAAAATTATTTTGTGAAAAATTTACTATAGAAAAGGCAATCCTCTGCGTATTTAAAATTTGCGACAGTAAAAAATTATTTTTTGAAAAATTTACTATAGAAAAGGCAATCCTCGGCGTATTTAAAATTTGCGACAGTAAATAATTATGTTTTGAAAAATTTACTATAGAAAAGGCAATCCCCGGCGTATTTAAAATTTGCGACAGCAAAAAATAATTTTTTGAAAAATTTACTATAGAAAAGGCAATCATCGGTATATTTAAAATTTGCCACTGTAAAAATTTATTTTTTGACAAATTAACTATAGAAAAGGCAATCCTCGGTATATTTAAAATTTGCCACAGTAAAAATTTATTTTTTGACAAATTCACTATAGAAAAGGCAATCCTGGGCGCATTTAAAATTTGCGACAGTAAAAAATTATTTTTTGAAAAATTTTCTATAGAAAAGGCAATCCTCGGCGTATTTAAAATTTGCGACAGCAAAAAATAATTTTTTGAATAATTCACTATAGAAAAGGCAATCCTCGGTATATTTAAGATTTGCTACAGTAAAAAATTATTTTTTGACAAATTCACTATAGAAAAGGCAATCCTCGACGTATTTAAAATTTGCGACAGTAAAAAATATTATTTTGACAAATTCACTATACAAAAGGCAATCCTCGGCGTATTTAAAATTTGCGACAGTAAAAAATTATTTTTTGAAAAATTTACTATAGAAAAGGCAATCCTCGGCGTATTTAAAATTTGCGACAGTAAAAAATTATTTTTTGAAAAATTTACTATAGAAAAGGCAATCCTCGGCGTATTTAAAATTTGCGACCGTAAAAAATATTATTTTGACAAATTCACTATAGAAAAGGCAATCCTCGGCGTATTTAAAATTTGCGACAGTAAAAAATTATTTTTTGAAAAATTTTCTATAGAAAAGGCAATCCTCGGCGTATTTAAAATTTGCGACAGCAAAAAATAATTTTTTGAAAAATTCACTATAGAAAAGGCAATCCTCGGTATATTTAAGATTTGCTACAGTAAAAAATTATTTTTTGACAAATTCACTGTAGAAAAGGTAATCCTCGGCGTATTTAAAATTTGCGAGAGCAAAAATATTATTTTGACAAATTCACTATGGAAAATGCAATCCTCGGCGTATTTAAAATTTGCGACCGTAAAAAATATTATTTTGACAAATTCACTATAGAAAAGGCAATCCTCGGCGTATTTAAAATTTGCGACAGTAAAAAATTATTTTTTGAAAAATTTACTATAGAAAAGGCAATCCTCGGCGTATTTAAAATTTGCGACAGTAAAAAATTATGTTTTGAAAAATTTACTATAGAAAAGGCAATACTCGGCGTATTTAAAATTTGCGACAGTAAAAAATTATTTTTTGAAAAATTTACTATAGAAAAGGCAATCCTCGGCGTATTTAAAATTTGCGACAGCAAAAAATAATTTTTTGAAAAATTCACTATAGAAAAGGCAATCATCGGTATATTTAAAATTTGCCACTGTAAAAACTTATTTTTTGACAAATTAACTATAGAAAAGGCAATCCTCGGTATATTTAAAATTTGCCACAGTAAAAATTTATTTTTTGACAAATTCACTATAGAAAAGGCAATCCTCGGCGTATTTAAAATTTGCGACAGTAAAAAATAATTTTTTGAAAAATTTTCTATAGAAAAGGCAACCCCTGGCGTATTTAAAATTTGCGACAGCAAAAATAATTTTTTGAAAAATTCACTATAGAAAAGGCAATCCTCGGTATATTTAAGATTTGCTACAGTAAAAAATTATTTTTTGACAAATTCACTATAGAAAAGGCAATCCTCGGCGTATTTAAAATTTGCGACAGTAAAAAATATTATTTTGACAAATTCACTATAGAAAAGGCAATCCTCGGCGTATTTAAAATTTGCGACAGTAAAAAATTATTTCTTGAAAAATTTACTATAGAAAAGGCAATCCTCGGCGTATTTAAAATTTGCGACAGTAAAAAATTATTTTTTGAAAAATTTACTATAGAAAAGGCAATCCTCGGCGTATTTAAAATTTGCGACCGTAAAAAATATTATTTTGACAAATTCACTATAGAAAAGGCAATCCTCGGCGTATTTAAAATTTGCGACAGTAAAAAATTATTTTTTGACAAATTCACTATAGAAAAGGCAATCCTCGGTATATTTAAAATTTGCGACAATAAAAAATTATTTTTTGGCAAATTCACTATAGCAAAGGCAATACTCGGGGTATTTTAAATTTTCGACAGTAAAAAATTATTTTTTGACAAATTCACCATAGAAAAGGTAATCCTCGGCGTATTTAAAATTTGCGACAGTAAAAAATTATTTTTTGAAAAATTTACTATAGAAAAGGCAATCATCGGCGTATTTAAAATTTGCGACAGTAAAAAATTATTTTTTGAAAAATTTACTATAGAAAACGCAATACTCGGCTTATTTAAAATTTGCGACAGTAAAAAATTATTTTTTGAAAAATTTACTATAGAAAAGGCAATCCTCGGCGTATTTAAAATTTGCGACAGTAAAATATTATTTTTTGAAAAATTTACTATAGAAAAGGCAATCCTCGGCGTATTTAAAATTTGCGACAGTAAAAAATTATTTTTTGAAAAATTTACTAGAAAAGGCAATCCTCGGTATATTTAAAATTTGCGACAGTAAAAAATTATTTTCTTGCAAATTCACTATAGAAAAGGCAATCCTCGGGGTATTTAAAAGTTTCGACAGTAAAAAATTATTTTTTGACAAATTCACCATAGAAAAGGTAATCCTCGGCGTATTTAAAATTTGCGACAGTAAAAAATTATTTTTTGAAAAATTTACTATAGAAAATGCAATCCTCGGCGTATTTAAAATTTGCGACAGTAAAAAATTATTTTTTGAAAATTTTTCTATAGAAAAGGCAATCCTCGGCGTATTTAAAATTTGCGACAGCAAAAAATAATTTTTTGAATAATTCACTATAGAAAAGGCAATCCTCGGTATATTTAAGATTTGCTACAGTAAAAAATTATTTTTTGACAAACTCACTATAGAAAAGGCAATCCTCGACGTATTTAAAATTTGCGACAGTAAAAAATATTATTTTGACAAATTCACTATACAAAAGGCAATCCTCGGCGTATTTAAAATTTGCGACAGTAAAAAATTATTTTTTGAAAAATTTACTATAGAAAAGGCAATCCTCGGCGTATTTAAAATTTGCGACAGTAAAAAATTATTTTTTGAAAAATTTACTATAGAAAAGGCAATCCTCGGCGTATTTAAAATTTGCGACCGTAAAAAATATTATTTTGACAAATTCACTATAGAAAAGGCAATCCTCGGCGAATTTAAAATTTGCGACAGTGAAAAATTATTTTTTGACAAATTCACTATAGAAAAGGCAATCCTCGGTATATTTAAAATTTGCGACAATAAAAAATTATTTTTTGGCAAATGCGCTATAGCAAAGGCAATACTCGGGGTATTTAAAATTTGCGACAGTAAAAAATTATTTTTTGAAAAATTTACTATAGAAAAGGCAATCCTCGGCGTATTAAAAATTTGCGACCTTAAAAAATAATTTTTTGAAAAATTTACTATAGAAAAGCCAATCCTCGGTATATTTAAAATTTGCGACAGTAAAAAATTATTTTTTGGCAAATTCACTGTAGAAAAGGCAATCCTCGGTATATTTAAAATTTGCGACAATAAAAAATTATTTTTTGGCAAATTCACTATAGCAAGGCAATACTCGGGGTATTTTAAATTTTCGACAGTAAAAAATTATTTTTTGACAAATTCACCATAGAAAAGGTAATCCTCGGCGTATTTAAAATTTGCGACAGTAAAAAATTATTTTTTGAAAAATTTATTATAGAAAAGGCAATCCTCGGCGTATTTAAAATTTGCGACAGTAAAAAATTATTTTTTGAAAAATTTACTATAGAAAACGCAATACTCGGCTTATTTAAAATTTGCGACAGTAAAAAATTATTTTTTGAAAAATTTACTAGAAAAGGCAATCCTCGGTATATTTAAAATTTGCGACAGTAAAAAATTATTTTCTTGCAAATTCACTATAGAAAAGGCAATCCTCGGGGTATGTAAAAGTTTCGACAGTAAAAAATTATTTTTTGACAAATTCACCATAGAAAAGGTAATCCTCGGCGTATTTAAAATTTGCGACAGTAAAAAATTATTTTTTGAAAAATTTACTATAGAAAAGGCAATCCTCGTCGTATTTAAAATTTGCGACCGTAAAAAATATTATTTTGACAAATTCACTATAGAAAAGGCAATCCCCGGCGTATTTAAAATTTGCGACAGTAAAAAATTATTTTTTGAAAAATTTACTATAGAAAAGGCAATCCTCGGCGTATTTAAAATTTGCGACAGTAAATAGTTATGTTTTGAAAAATTTACTATAGAAAAGGCAATCCTCGGCGTGTTTAAAATCTGCGCAGCAAAAAATAATTTTTTGAAAAATTCACTATAGAAAAGGCAATCATCGGTATATTTAAAATTTGCCACTGTAAAAATTTATTTTTTGACAAATTAACTATAGAAAAGGCAATCCTCGGTATATTTAAAATTTGCCACAGTAAAAATTTATTTTTTGACAAATTCACTATAGAAAAGGCAATCCTCGGCGCATTTAAAATTTGCGACAGTAAAAAATTATTTTTTGAAAATTTTCTATAGAAAAGGCAATCCTCGGCGTATTTAAAATTTGCGACAGCAAAAAATAATTTTTTGAAAAATTCACTATAGAAAAGGCAATCCTCGGTATATTTAAGATTTGCTACAGTAAAAAATTATTTTTTGACAAATTCACTATAGAAAAGGCAATCCTCGGTTTATTTAAAATTTGCGACAGTAAAAAATATTATTTTGACAAATTCACTATAGAAAAGGCAATCCTCGGCGTATTTAAAATTTGCGACAGTAAAAAATTATTTTTTGAAAAATTTACTATAGAAAAGGCAATCCTCGGCGTATTTAAAATTCGCGGCAGTAAAAAATTATTTTTTGAAAAATTTACTATAGAAAAGGTAATCCTCGGCGTATTTAAAATTTGCGACCGTAAAAAATATTATTTTGACAAATTCACTATAGAAAAGGCAATCCTCGGCGTATTTAAAATTTGCGACAGTAAAAAATTATTTTTTGAAAAATTTACTATAGAAAAGGCAATCCTCGGCGAATTTAAAATTTGCGACCGTAAAAAATATTATTTTGACAAATTCACTATAGAAAAGGCAATCCTCGGCGTATTTAAAATTTGCGACAGTAAAAAATATTATTTTGAGAAATTCACTATAGAAAAGGCAATCCTCGGCGTATTTAAAATTTGCGACAGTAAAAAATTATTTTTTGAAATATTTACTATAGAAAAGGCAATCCTCGGCGTATTTAAAATTTGCGACAGTAAAAAATTATTTTTTGAAAAATTTACTATAGAAAAGGCAATCCTCTGCGTATTTAAAATTTGCGACAGTAAAAAATTTTTTTTTGAAAAATTCACTATAGAAAAGGCAATCCTCGGTATATTTAAGATTTGCTACAGTAAAAAATTATTTTTTGACAAATTCACTATAGAAAAGGCAATCCTCGGCGTATTTAAAATTTGCGACAGTAAAAAATTATTTTTTGAAATATTTACTATAGAAAAGGCAATCCTCGGCGTATTTAAAATTTGAGACAGTAAAAAATTATTTTTTGGCAAATTGACTATAGAAAAGGCAATCCTCGGTATATTTAAAATTTGCGACAATAAAAAATTATTTTTTGGCAAATTCACTATAGAAAAGGCAATACTCGGTGTATTTTAAATTTTCGACAGTAAAAAATTATTTTTTGACAAATTCAAAATAGAAAAGGTAATCCTCGGCGTATTAAAAATTTGCGACCGTAAAAAATTATTTTTTGAGAAATTTACTATATTAGAGGCAATCCTCGGTATATTTAAAATTTGCGACAGTAAAAAATTATTTTTTTGCAAATTCACTATAGAAAAGGCAATCCTCGGGGTATTTAAAACTTTCGACAGTAAAAAATTATTTTTTGACAAATTCACCATAGAAAAGGTAATCCTCGGCGTATTTAAAATTTGCGACAGTAAAAAATTATTTTGTGAAAAATTTACTATAGAAAAGGCAATCCTCTGCGTATTTAAAATTTGCGACAGTAAAAAATTATTTTTTGAAAAATTTACTATAGAAAAGGCAATCCTCGGCGTATTTAAAATTTGCGACAGTAAATAATTATGTTTTGAAAAATTTACTATAGAAAAGGCAATCCCCGGCGTATTTAAAATTTGCGACAGCAAAAAATAATTTTTTGAAAAATTTACTATAGAAAAGGCAATCATCGGTATATTTAAAATTTGCCACTGTAAAAATTTATTTTTTGACAAATTAACTATAGAAAAGGCAATCCTCGGTATATTTAAAATTTGCCACAGTAAAAATTTATTTTTTGACAAATTCACTATAGAAAAGGCAATCCTGGGCGCATTTAAAATTTGCGACAGTAAAAAATTATTTTTTGAAAAATTTTCTATAGAAAAGGCAATCCTCGGCGTATTTAAAATTTGCGACAGCAAAAAATAATTTTTTGAATAATTCACTATAGAAAAGGCAATCCTCGGTATATTTAAGATTTGCTACAGTAAAAAATTATTTTTTGACAAATTCACTATAGAAAAGGCAATCCTCGACGTATTTAAAATTTGCGACAGTAAAAAATATTATTTTGACAAATTCACTATACAAAAGGCAATCCTCGGCGTATTTAAAATTTGCGACAGTAAAAAATTATTTTTTGAAAAATTTACTATAGAAAAGGCAATCCTCGGCGTATTTAAAATTTGCGACAGTAAAAAATTATTTTTTGAAAAATTTACTATAGAAAAGGCAATCCTCGGCGTATTTAAAATTTGCGACCGTAAAAAATATTATTTTGACAAATTCACTATAGAAAAGGCAATCCTCGGCGTATTTAAAATTTGCGACAGTAAAAAATTATTTTTTGAAAAATTTTCTATAGAAAAGGCAATCCTCGGCGTATTTAAAATTTGCGACAGCAAAAAATAATTTTTTGAAAAATTCACTATAGAAAAGGCAATCCTCGGTATATTTAAGATTTGCTACAGTAAAAAATTATTTTTTGACAAATTCACTGTAGAAAAGGTAATCCTCGGCGTATTTAAAATTTGCGAGAGCAAAAATATTATTTTGACAAATTCACTATGGAAAATGCAATCCTCGGCGTATTTAAAATTTGCGACCGTAAAAAATATTATTTTGACAAATTCACTATAGAAAAGGCAATCCTCGGCGTATTTAAAATTTGCGACAGTAAAAAATTATTTTTTGAAAAATTTACTATAGAAAAGGCAATCCTCGGCGTATTTAAAATTTGCGACAGTAAAAAATTATGTTTTGAAAAATTTACTATAGAAAAGGCAATACTCGGCGTATTTAAAATTTGCGACAGTAAAAAATTATTTTTTGAAAAATTTACTATAGAAAAGGCAATCCTCGGCGTATTTAAAATTTGCGACAGCAAAAAATAATTTTTTGAAAAATTCACTATAGAAAAGGCAATCATCGGTATATTTAAAATTTGCCACTGTAAAAACTTATTTTTTGACAAATTAACTATAGAAAAGGCAATCCTCGGTATATTTAAAATTTGCCACAGTAAAAATTTATTTTTTGACAAATTCACTATAGAAAAGGCAATCCTCGGCGTATTTAAAATTTGCGACAGTAAAAAATAATTTTTTGAAAAATTTTATATAGAAAAGGCAACCCCTGGCGTATTTAAAATTTGCGACAGCAAAAATAATTTTTTGAAAAATTCACTATAGAAAAGGCAATCCTCGGTATATTTAAGATTTGCTACAGTAAAAAATTATTTTTTGACAAATTCACTATAGAAAAGGCAATCCTCGGCGTATTTAAAATTTGCGACAGTAAAAAATATTATTTTGACAAATTCACTATAGAAAAGGCAATCCTCGGCGTATTTAAAATTTGCGACAGTAAAAAATTATTTCTTGAAAAATTTACTATAGAAAAGGCAATCCTCGGCGTATTTAAAATTTGCGACAGTAAAAAATTATTTTTTGAAAAATTTACTATAGAAAAGGCAATCCTCGGCGTATTTAAAATTTGCGACCGTAAAAAATATTATTTTGACAAATTCACTATAGAAAAGGCAATCCTCGGCGTATTTAAAATTTGCGACAGTAAAAAATTATTTTTTGACAAATTCACTATAGAAAAGGCAATCCTCGGTATATTTAAAATTTGCGACAATAAAAAATTATTTTTTGGCAAATTCACTATAGCAAAGGCAATACTCGGGGTATTTTAAATTTTCGACAGTAAAAAATTATTTTTTGACAAATTCACCATAGAAAAGGTAATCCTCGGCGTATTTAAAATTTGCGACAGTAAAAAATTATTTTTTGAAAAATTTACTATAGAAAAGGCAATCATCGGCGTATTTAAAATTTGCGACAGTAAAAAATTATTTTTTGAAAAATTTACTATAGAAAACGCAATACTCGGCTTATTTAAAATTTGCGACAGTAAAAAATTATTTTTTGAAAAATTTACTATAGAAAAGGCAATCCTCGGCGTATTTAAAATTTGCGACAGTAAAATATTATTTTTTGAAAAATTTACTATAGAAAAGGCAATCCTCGGCGTATTTAAAATTTGCGACAGTAAAAAATTATTTTTTGAAAAATTTACTAGAAAAGGCAATCCTCGGTATATTTAAAATTTGCGACAGTAAAAAATTATTTTCTTGCAAATTCACTATAGAAAAGGCAATCCTCGGGGTATTTAAAAGTTTCGACAGTAAAAAATTATTTTTTGACAAATTCACCATAGAAAAGGTAATCCTCGGCGTATTTAAAATTTGCGACAGTAAAAAATTATTTTTTGAAAAATTTACTATAGAAAATGCAATCCTCGGCGTATTTAAAATTTGCGACAGTAAAAAATTATTTTTTGAAAATTTTTCTATAGAAAAGGCAATCCTCGGCGTATTTAAAATTTGCGACAGCAAAAAATAATTTTTTGAATAATTCACGGCGCATTTAAAATTTGCGACAGTAAAAAATTATGTTTTGAAAAATTTACTATAGAAAAGGCAATCCTCGGCGTATTTAAAATTTGCGACAGCAAAAAATAATTTTTTGAAAAATTCACTATAGAAAAGGCAATCATCGGTATACGAGTATTTAAAATTTGCCACTGTAAAAATTTATTTTTTGACAAATTCACTATAGAAAAGGCCATCCTCGGCGTATTTAAAATTTGCGACCGTAAAAAATATTATTTTGACAAATTCACTATAGAAAAGGCAATCCTCGGCGTATTTAAAATTTGCGAGAGTAAAAAATTATTTTTTGAAAAATTTACTATAGAAAAGGCAATCCTCGGCGTATTTAAAATTTGCGACAGTAAAATATTATTTTTTGAAAAATTTACTATAGAAAAGGCAACCCTCGGCGTATTTAAAATTTGCGACAGTAAAAAATAATTTTTTGAAAAATTTACTATAGAAAAGGCAATCCTCGGCGTATTTAAAATTTGCGACAGTAAAAAATTATTTTCTTGCAAATTCACTATAGAAAAGGCAATCCTCGGGGTATGTAAAAGTTTCGACAGTAAAAAATTATTTTTTGACAAATTCACCATAGAAAAGGTAATCGTCGGCGTATTTAAAATTTGCGACAGTAAAAAATTATTTTTTGAAAAATTTACTATAGAAAAGGCAATCCTCGTCGTATTTAAAATTTGCGACCGTAAAAAATATTATTTTGACAAATTCACTATAGAAAAGGCAATCCCCGGCGTATTTAAAATTTGCGACAGTAAAAAATTATTTTTTGAAAAATTTACTATAAAAAATGCAATCCTCGGCGTATTTAAAATTTGCGACAATAAAAAATTATTTTTTGAAAAATTTACTATAGAAACGGCAATCCTCGGCGTATTTAAAATTTGCGACAGTAAAAAATTATTTTTTGAAAAATTTACTATAGAAAAGGCAATCTTCGGCGTATTTAAAATTTGCGACAGCAAAAAATTATTTTTTGAAAAATTTACTATGGAAAAGGCAATCCTCGGCGTATTTAAAATTTGCGACAGTAAAAAATTATTTTTTGAAAAATTTACTATAGAAAAGGCAATCCTCGGCGTATTTAAAATTTGCGACAGTAAAAAATTATTTTTTGAAAAATTTACTATGGAAAAGGCAATCCTCGGCGTATTTAAAATTTGCGACAGTAAAAAATTATTTTTTGAAAAATTTACTATAGAAAAGGCAATCCTCGGCGTATTTAAAATTTGCGACAGTAAAAAATTATTTTTTGAAAAATTTACTATAGAAAAGGCAATCTTCGGCGTATTTAAAATTTGCGACAGTAAAAAATTATTTTTTGAAAAATTTAATATAGAAAAGGCAATCCTCGGCGTATTTAAAATTTGCGACAGTAAAAAATTATTTTTTGAAAAATTTACTATGGAAAAGGCAATCCTCGGCGTATTTAAAATTTGCGACAGTAAAAAATTATTTTTTGAAAAATTTACTATTGAAAAGGCAATCCTCGGCGTATTTAAAATTTGCGACAGTAAAAAATTATTTTTTGAAAAATTTACTATAGAAAAGGCAATCCTCGGCGTATTTAAAATTTGCGACAATAAAAAATTTACTATAGAAAAGGCAATCGTCGGCGTATTTAAAATTTGCTACAGTAAAAAATTATTTTTTGAAAAATTTACTATAGAAAAGGCAATCCTCGACGTTTTTAAAATTTGCGACAGTAAACTGTTATTTTTTGAAAAATTTACTATAGAAAAGGCAATCCTCGGCGTATTTAAAATTTGCGACAGTAAAAAATTATTTTTTGAAAAATTTACTATAGAAAAGGCAATCCTCGGCGTATTTAAAATTTGCGACAGTAAAAAATTATTTTTTGAAAAATTTACTATAGAAAAGGCAATCCTCGGCGTATTTAAAATTTGCGACAGTAAATAATTATGTTTTGCAAAATTTACTATAGAAAAGGCAACCCTCGGCGTATTTAAAATTTGCGCAGCAAAAAATAATTTTTTTAAAAATTTATTATAGAAAAGGCAATCCTCGGCGTATTTAAAATTTGCGACAGTAAAAAATTATTTTTTGACAAATTCACCATAGAAAAGTAATCCTCGGCGTATTTAAAATTTGCGACAGTAAAAAATTATTTTTTGAAAAATTTACTATAGAAAAGGCAATCCTCGGCGTATTTAAAATTTGCGACAGTAAAAAATTATTTTTTGAAAAATTTACTATAGAAAAGGCAATCCTCGGCGTATTTAAAATTTGCGACCGTAAAAAATATTATTTTGACAAATTCAATATAGAAAAGGCAATCCTCGGCGTATTTGCAATTTGAGACAGTAAAAAATTATTTTTTGAAAAATTTACTATAGAAAAGGCAATCCTCGGCGTATTTAAAATTTGCGACAGTAAAAAATTATTTTTTGAAAAATTTACTATAGAAAAGGCAATCCTCGGCGTATTAAAAATTTGCGACCTTAAAAAATAATTTTTTGAAAAATTTACTATAGAAAAGGCAATCCTCGGTATATTTAAAATTTGCGACAGTAAAAAATTATTTTTTGGCAAATTCACTGTAGAAAAGCCAATCCTCGGTATATTTAAAATTTGCGACAATAAAAAATTATTTTTTGGCAAATTCACTATAGCAAAGGCAATACTCGGGGTATTTTAAATTTTCGACAGTAAACAATTATTTTTTGACAAATTCACCATAGAAAAGGTAATCCTCGGCGTATTTAAAATTTGCGACAGTAAAAAATTATTTTTTGAAAAATTTACTATAGAAAAGGCAATCCTCGGCGTATTTAAAATTTGCGACAGTAAAAAATTATTTTTTGAAAAATTTACTATAGAAAACGCAATACTCGGCTTATTTAAAATTTGCGACAGTAAAAAATTATTTTTTGAAAAATTTACTAGAAAAGGCAATCCTCGGTATATTTAAAATTTGCGACAGTAAAAAATTATTTTCTTGCAAATTCACTATAGAAAAGGCAATCCTCGGAGTATTTAAAAGTTTCGACAGTAAAAAATTATTTTTTGACAAATTCACCATAGAAAAGGTAATCCTCGGCGTATTTAAAATTTGCGACAGTAAAAAATTATTTTTTGAAAAATTTACTATAGAAAAGGCAATCCTCGGCGTATTTAAAATTTGCGACCGTAAAAAATATTATTTTGACAAATTCACTATAGAAAAGGCAATCCCCGGCGTATTTAAAATTTGCGACAGTAAAAAATTATTTTTTGAAAAATTTACTATAGAAAATGCAATCCTCGGTATATTTAAAATGTGCGACAGTAAAAAATTATTTTTTGGCAAATTGACTATAGAAAAGGCAATCCTCGGTATATTTAAAATTTGCGACAATAAAAAATTATTTTTTGGCAAATGCACTATAGAAAAGGCAATACTCGGTGTATTTTAAATTTTCGACAGTAAAAAATTATTTTTTGACAAATTCACCATACAAAAGGTAATCCTCGGCGTATTTAAAATTTGCGACAGTAAAAAATTATTTTTTGAAAAATTTACTATAGAAAAGGCAATCCTCGGGGTATTTAAAATTTGCGACAGTAAAAATTATTTTTTGAAAAATTTACTATAGAAAAGGCAATCCTCGGCGTATTTAAAATTTGCGACAGTAAAAAATTATTTGTTGAAAAATTTACTATATAAAAGGCAATCCTCGGCGTATTAAAAATTTGCGACCGTAAAAAATAATTTTTTGAGAAATTTACTATAGAAAAGGCAATCCTCGGTATATTTAAAATTTGCGGCAGTAAAAAATTATGTTTTTGCAAATTCACTATAGAAAAGGCAATCCTCGGGGTATTTAAAAATTTCGACAGTAAAAAATTATTTTTTGACAAATTCCTCATAGAAAAGGTAATCCTCGGCGTATTTAAAATTTGCGACAGTAAAAAATTATTTTTTGAAAAATTTACTATAGAAAAGGCAATCCTCTGCGTATTTAAAATTTGCGACAGTAAAAAATTATTTTTTGAAAAATTTACTATAGAAAAGGCAATCCTCGGCGTATTTAAAATTTGCGACAGTAAATAGTTATGTTTTGAAAAATTTACTATAGAAAAGGCAATCCTCGGCGTGTTTAAAATTTGCGCAGCAAAAATAATTTTTTGAACAATTCACTATAGAAAAGGCAATCATCGGTATATTTAAAATTTGCCACTGTAAAAATTTATTTTTTGACAAATTAACTATAGAAAAGGCAATCCTCGGTATATTTAAAATTTGCCACAGTAAAAATTTATTTTTTGACAAATTCACTATAGAAAAGGCAATCCTCGGCGTATTTAAAATTTGCGACAGTAAAAAATTATTTTTTGAAAAATTTTCTATAGAAAAGGCAATCCTCGGCGTATTTAAAATTTGCGACAGCAAAAAATAATTTTTTGAAAAATTCACTATAGAAAAGGCAATCCTCGGTATATTTAAGATTTGCTACAGTAAAAAATTATTTTTTGACAAATTCACTATAGAAAAGGCAATCCTCGACGTATTTAAAATTTGCGACAGTAAAAAATATTATTTTGACAAATTCACTATACAAAAGGCAATCCTCGGCGTATTTAAAATTTGCGACAGTAAAAAATTATTTTTTGAAAAATTTACTATAGAAAAGGCAATCCTCGGCGTATTTAAAATTTGCGACCGTAAAAAATATTATTTTGACAAATTCACTGTAGAAAAGGCAATCCTCGGCGTATTTAAAATTTGCGACAGTAAAAAATTATTTTTTGAAAAATTTACTATAGAAAAGGCAATCCTCGGCGTATTTAAAATTTGCGACAGTAAAAAATTATGTTTTGAAAAATTTACTATAGAAAAGGCAATACTCGGCGTATTTAAAATTTGCGACAGTAAAAAATTATTTTTTGAAAAATTTACTATAGAAAAGGCAATCCTCGGCGTATTTAAAATTTGCGACAGCAAAAAATAATTTTTTGAAAAATTCACTATAGAAAAGGCAATCATCGGTATATTTAAAATTTGCCACTGTAAAAACTTATTTTTTGACAAATTAACTATAGAAAAGGCAATCCTCGCTATATTTAAAATTTGCCACAGTAAAAATTTATTTTTTGACAAATTCACTATAGAAAAGGCAATCCTCGGCGTATTTAAAATTTGCGACAGTAAAAAATTATTTTTTGAAAAATTTTCTATAGAAAAGGCAACCCCTGGCGTATTTAAAATTTGCGACAGCAAAAATAATTTTTTGAAAAATTCACTATAGAAAAGGCAATCCTCGGTATATTTAAGATTTGCTACAGTAAAAAATTATTTTTTGACAAATTCACTATAGAAAAGGCAATCCTCGGCGTATTTAAAATTTGCGACAGTAAAAAATATTATTTTGACAAATTCACTATAGAAAAGGCAATCCTCGGCGTATTTAAAATTTGCGACAGTAAAAAATTATTTCTTGAAAAATTTACTATAGAAAAGGCAATCCTCGGCGTATTTAAAATTTGCGACAGTAAAAAATTATTTTTTGAAAAATTTACTATAGAAAAGGCAATCCTCGGCGTATTTAAAATTGGCGACCGTAAAAAATATTATTTTGACAAATTCACTATAGAAAAGGCAATCCTCGGCGTATTTAAAATTTGCGACAGTAAAAAATTATTTTTTGAAAAATTTTCTATAGAAAAGGCAATCCTCGGCGTATTTAAAATTTGCGACAGCAAAAAATAATTTTTTGAAGAATTCACTATAGAAAAGGCAATCCTCGGTATATTTAAGATTTGCTACAGTAAAAAATTATTTTTTGACAAATTCACTATAGAAAAGGTAATCCTCGGCGTATTTAAAATTTGCGAGAGCAAAAATATTATTTTGACAAATTCACTATGGAAAAGGCAATCCTCGGCGTATTTAAAATTTGCGACAGTAAAAAATTATTTTTTGAAAAATTTACTATAGAAAAGGCAATCCTCGGCGTATTTAAAATTTGCGACCGTAAAAAATATTATTTTGACAAATTCACTATAGAAAAGGCAATCCTCGGCGTATTTAAAATTTGCGACAGTAAAAAATTATTTTTTGAAAAATTTACTATAGAAAAGGCAATCCTCGGCGTATTTAAAATTTGCGACAGTAAAAAATTATGTTTTGAAAAATTTACTATAGAAAAGGCAATACTCGGCGTATTTAAAATTTGCGACAGTAAAAAATTATTTTTTGAAAAATTTACTATAGAAAAGGCAATCCTCGGCGTATTTAAAATTTGCGACAGTAAAAAATTATTTTTTGACAAATTCACTATAGAAAAGGCAATCCTCGGCGTATTTAAAATTTGCGACAGTAAAAAATTATTTTTTGAAAAATTTACTATAGAAAAGGCAATCCTCGGCGTATTTAAAATTTGCGACAGTAAAAAATTATGTTTTGAAAAATTTACTATAGAAAAGGCAATACTCGGCGTATTTAAAATTTGCGACAGCAAAAAATAATTTTTTGAAAAATTCACTATAGAAAAGGCAATCATCGGTATATTTAAAATTTGCCACTGTAAAAACTTATTTTTTGACAAATTAACTATAGAAAAGGCAATCCTCGGTATATTTAAAATTTGCCACAGTAAAAATTTATTTTTGGACAAATTCACTATAGAAAAGGCAATCCTCGGCGTATTTAAAATTTGCGACAGTAAAAAATTATTTTTTGAAAAATTTTCTATAGAAAAGGCAACCCCTGGCGTATTTAAAATTTGCGACAGCAAAAATAATTTTTTGAAAAATTCACTATAGAAAAGGCAATCCTCGGTATATTTAAGATTTGCTACAGTAAAAAATTATTTTTTGACAAATTCACTATAGAAAAGGCAATCCTCGGCGTATTTAAAATTTGCGACAGTAAAAAATATTATTTTGACAAATTCACTATAGAAAAGGCAATCCTCGGCGTATTTAAAATTTGCGACAGTAAAAAATTATTTCTTGAAAAATTTACTATAGAAAAGGCAATCCTCGGCGTATTTAAAATTTGCGACAGTAAAAAATTATTTTTTGAAAAATTTACTATAGAAAAGGCAATCCTCGGCGTATTTAAAATTTGCGACCGTAAAAAATATTATTTTGACAAATTCACTATAGAAAAGGCAATCCTCGGCGTATTTAAAATTTGCGACAGTAAAAAATTATTTTTTGACAAATTCACTATAGAAAAGGCAATCCTCGGTATATTTAAAATTTGCGACAATAAAAAATTATTTTTTGGCAAATTCACTATAGCAAAGGCAATACTCGGGGTATTTTAAATTTTCGACAGTAAAAAATTATTTTTTGACAAATTCACCATAGAAAAGGTAATCCTCGGCGTATTTAAAATTTCCGACAGTAAAAAATTATTTTTTGAAAAATTTACTATAGAAAAGGCAATCATCGGCGTATTTAAAATTTGCGACAGTAAAAAATTATTTTTTGAAAAATTTACTATAGAAAACGCAATACTCGGCTTATTTAAAATTTGCGACAGTAAAAAATTATTTTTTGAAAAATTTACTATAGAAAAGGCAATCCTCGGCGTATTTAAAATTTGCGACAGTAAAATATTATTTTTTGAAAAATTTACTATAGAAAAGGCAATCCTCGGCGTATTTAAAATTTGCGACAGTAAAAAATTATTTTTTGAAAAATTTACTAGAAAAGGCAATCCTCGGTATATTTAAAATTTGCGACAGTAAAAAATTATTTTCTTGCAAATTCACTATAGAAAAGGCAATCCTCGGGGTATTTAAAAGTTTCGACAGTAAAAAATTATTTTTTGACAAATTCACCATAGAAAAGGTAATCCTCGGCGTATTTAAAATTTGCGACAGTAAAAAATTATTTTTTGAAAAATTTACTATAGAAAAGGCAATCCTCGGCGTATTTAAAATTTGCGACCGTAAAAAATATTATTTTGACAAATTCACTATAGAAAAGGCAATCCCCGGCGTATTTAAAATTTGCGACAGTAAAAAATTATTTTTTGAAAAATTTACTATAGAAAATGCAATCCTCGGCGTATTTAAAATTTGCGACAGTAAAAAATTATTTTTTGAAAATTTTTCTATAGAAAAGGCAATCCTCGGCGTATTTAAAATTTGCGACAGCAAAAAATAATTTTTTGAATAATTCACTATAAAAAGGCAATCCTCGGTATATTTAAGATTTGCTACAGTAAAAAATTATTTTTTGACAAACTCACTATAGAAAAGGCAATCCTCGACGTATTTAAAATTTGCGACAGTAAAAAATATTATTTTGACAAATTCACTATACAAAAGGCAATCCTCGGCGTATTTAAAATTTGCGACAGTAAAAAATTATTTTTTGAAAAATTTACTATAGAAAAGGCAATCCTCGGCGTATTTAAAATTTGCGACAGTAAAAAATTATTTTTTGAAAAATTTACTATAGAAAAGGCAATCCTCGGCGTATTTAAAATTTGCGACCGTAAAAAATATTATTTTGACAAATTCACTATAGAAAAGGCAATCCTCGGCGTATTTAAAATTTGCGACAGTGAAAAATTATTTTTTGACAAATTCACTATAGAAAAGGCAATCCTCGGTATATTTAAAATTTGCGACAATAAAAAATTATTTTTTGGCAAATGCGCTATAGCAAAGGCAATACTCGGGGTATTTAAAATTTGCGACAGTAAAAAATTATTTTTTGAAAAATTTACTATAGAAAAGGCAATCCTCGGCGTATTAAAAATTTGCGACCTTAAAAAATAATTTTTTGAAAAATTTACTATAGAAAAGCCAATCCTCGGTATATTTAAAATTTGCGACAGTAAAAAATTATTTTTTGGCAAATTCACTGTAGAAAAGGCAATCCTCGGTATATTTAAAATTTGCGACAATAAAAAATTATTTTTTGGCAAATTCACTATAGCAAAGGCAATACTCGGGGAATTTTAAATTTTCGACAGTAAAAAATTATTTTTTGACAAATTCAACATAGAAAAGGTAATCCTCGGCGTATTTAAAATTTGCGACAGTAAAAAATTATTTTTTGAAAAATTTACTATAGAAAACGCAATACTCGGCTTATTTAAAATTTGCGACCTTAAAAAATAATTTTTTGAAAAATTTACTATAGAAAAGGCAATCCTCGGTATATTTAAAATTTGCGACAGTAAAAAATTATTTTTTGGCAAATTCACTGTAGAAAAGCCAATCCTCGGTATATTTAAAATTTGCGACAATAAAAAATTATTTTTTGGCAAATTCACTATAGCAAAGGCAATACTCGGGGTATTTTAAATTTTCGACAGTAAACAATTATTTTTTGACAAATTCACCATAGAAAAGGTAATCCTCGGCGTATTTAAAATTTGCGACAGTAAAAAATTATTTTTTGAAAAATTTACTATAGAAAAGGCAATCCTCGGCGTATTAAAAATTTGCGACCTTAAAAAATAATTTTTTGAAAAATTTACTATAGAAAAGGCAATCCTCGGTATATTTAAAATTTGCGACAGTAAAAAATTATTTTTTGGCAAATTCACTGTAGAAAAGCCAATCCTCGGTATATTTAAAATTTGCGACAATAAAAAATTATTTTTTGGCAAATGCGCTATAGCAAAGGCAATACTCGGGGTATTTAAAATTTGCGACAGTAAAAAATTATTTTTTGAAAAATTTACTATAGAAAAGGCAATCCTCGGCGTATTAAAAATTTGCGACCTTAAAAATAATTTTTTGAAAAATTTACTATAGAAAAGGCAATCCTCGGTATATTTAAAATTTGCGACAGTAAAAAATTATTTTTTGGCAAATTCACTGTAGAAAAGCCAATCCTCGGTATATTTAAAATTTGCGACAATAAAAAATTATTTTTTGGCAAATTCACTATAGCAAAGGCAATACTCGGGGTATTTTAAATTTTCGACAGTAAACAATTATTTTTTGACAAATTCACCATAGAAAAGGTAATCCTCGGCGTATTTAAAATTTGCGACAGTAAAAAATTATTTTTTGAAAAATTTACTATAGAAAAGGCAATCCTCGGCGTATTTAAAATTTGCGACAGTAAAAAATTATTTTTTGAAAAATTTACTATAGAAAACGCAATACTCGGCTTATTTAAAATTTGCGACAGTAAAAAATTATTTTTTGAAAAATTTACTAGAAAAGGCAATCCTCGGTATATTTAAAATTTGCGACAGTAAAAAATTATTTTCTTGCAAATTCACTATAGAAAAGGCAATCCTCGGAGTATTTAAAAGTTTCGACAGTAAAAAATTATTTTTTGACAAATTCACCATAGAAAAGGTAATCCTCGGCGTATTTAAAATTTGCGACAGTAAAAAATTATTTTTTGAAAAATTTACTATAGAAAAGGCAATCCTCGGCGTATTTAAAATTTGCGACCGTAAAAAATATTATTTTGACAAATTCACTATAGAAAAGGCAATCCCCGGCGTATTTAAAATTTGCGACAGTAAAAAATTATTTTTTGAAAAATTTACTATAGAAAATGCAATCCTCGGTATATTTAAAATGTGCGACAGTAAAAAATTATTTTTTGGCAAATTGACTATAGAAAAGGCAATCCTCGGTATATTTAAAATTTGCGACAATAAAAAATTATTTTTTGGCAAATGCACTATAGAAAAGGCAATACTCGGTGTATTTTAAATTTTCGACAGTAAAAAATTATTTTTTGACAAATTCACCATACAAAAGGTAATCCTCGGCGTATTTAAAATTTGCGACAGTAAAAAATTATTTTTTGAAAAATTTACTATAGAAAAGGCAATCCTCGGGGTATTTAAAATTTGCGACAGTAAAAATTATTTTTTGAAAAATTTACTATAGAAAAGGCAATCCTCGGCGTATTTAAAATTTGCGACAGTAAAAAATTATTTGTTGAAAAATTTACTATATAAAAGGCAATCCTCGGCGTATTAAAAATTTGCGACCGTAAAAAATAATTTTTTGAGAAATTTACTATAGAAAAGGCAATCCTCGGTATATTTAAAATTTGCGGCAGTAAAAAATTATGTTTTTGCAAATTCACTATAGAAAAGGCAATCCTCGGGGTATTTAAAAATTTCGACAGTAAAAAATTATTTTTTGACAAATTCCTCATAGAAAAGGTAATCCTCGGCGTATTTAAAATTTGCGACAGTAAAAAATTATTTTTTGAAAAATTTACTATAGAAAAGGCAATCCTCTGCGTATTTAAAATTTGCGACAGTAAAAAATTATTTTTTGAAAAATTTACTATAGAAAAGGCAATCCTCGGCGTATTTAAAATTTGCGACAGTAAATAGTTATGTTTTGAAAAATTTACTATAGAAAAGGCAATCCTCGGCGTGTTTAAAATTTGCGCAGCAAAAATAATTTTTTGAACAATTCACTATAGAAAAGGCAATCATCGGTATATTTAAAATTTGCCACTGTAAAAATTTATTTTTTGACAAATTAACTATAGAAAAGGCAATCCTCGGTATATTTAAAATTTGCCACAGTAAAAATTTATTTTTTGACAAATTCACTATAGAAAAGGCAATCCTCGGCGTATTTAAAATTTGCGACAGTAAAAAATTATTTTTTGAAAAATTTTCTATAGAAAAGGCAATCCTCGGCGTATTTAAAATTTGCGACAGCAAAAAATAATTTTTTGAAAAATTCACTATAGAAAAGGCAATCCTCGGTATATTTAAGATTTGCTACAGTAAAAAATTATTTTTTGACAAATTCACTATAGAAAAGGCAATCCTCGACGTATTTAAAATTTGCGACAGTAAAAAATATTATTTTGACAAATTCACTATACAAAAGGCAATCCTCGGCGTATTTAAAATTTGCGACAGTAAAAAATTATTTTTTGAAAAATTTACTATAGAAAAGGCAATCCTCGGCGTATTTAAAATTTGCGACCGTAAAAAATATTATTTTGACAAATTCACTGTAGAAAAGGCAATCCTCGGCGTATTTAAAATTTGCGACAGTAAAAAATTATTTTTTGAAAAATTTACTATAGAAAAGGCAATCCTCGGCGTATTTAAAATTTGCGACAGTAAAAAATTATGTTTTGAAAAATTTACTATAGAAAAGGCAATACTCGGCGTATTTAAAATTTGCGACAGTAAAAAATTATTTTTTGAAAAATTTACTATAGAAAAGGCAATCCTCGGCGTATTTAAAATTTGCGACAGCAAAAAATAATTTTTTGAAAAATTCACTATAGAAAAGGCAATCATCGGTATATTTAAAATTTGCCACTGTAAAAACTTATTTTTTGACAAATTAACTATAGAAAAGGCAATCCTCGGTATATTTAAAATTTGCCACAGTAAAAATTTATTTTTTGACAAATTCACTATAGAAAAGGCAATCCTCGGCGTATTTAAAATTTGCGACAGTAAAAAATTATTTTTTGAAAAATTTTCTATAGAAAAGGCAACCCCTGGCGTATTTAAAATTTGCGACAGCAAAAATAATTTTTTGAAAAATTCAATATAGAAAAGGCAATCCTCGGTATATTTAAGATTTGCTACAGTAAAAAATTATTTTTTGACAAATTCACTATAGAAAAGGCAATCCTCGGCGTATTTAAAATTTGCGACAGTAAAAAATATTATTTTGACAAATTCACTATAGAAAAGGCAATCCTCGGCGTATTTAAAATTTGCGACAGTAAAAAATTATTTCTTGAAAAATTTACTATAGAAAAGGCAATCCTCGGCGTATTTAAAATTTGCGTCAGTAAAAAATTATTTTTTGAAAAATTTACTATAGAAAAGGCAATCCTCGGCGTATTTAAAATTGGCGACCGTAAAAAATATTATTTTGACAAATTCACTATAGAAAAGGCAATCCTCGGCGTATTTAAAATTTGCGACAGTAAAAAATTATTTTTTGAAAAATTTTCTATAGAAAAGGCAATCCTCGGCGTATTTAAAATTTGCGACAGCAAAAAATAATTTTTTGAAGAATTCACTATAGAAAAGGCAATCCTCGGTATATTTAAGATTTGCTACAGTAAAAAATTATTTTTTGACAAATTCACTATAGAAAAGGTAATCCTCGGCGTATTTAAAATTTGCGAGAGCAAAAATATTATTTTGACAAATTCACTATGGAAAAGGCAATCCTCGGCGTATTTAAAATTTGCGACAGTAAAAAATTATTTTTTGAAAAATTTACTATAGAAAAGGCAATCCTCGGCGTATTTAAAATTTGCGACCGTAAAAAATATTATTTTGACAAATTCACTATAGAAAAGGCAATCCTCGGCGTATTTAAAATTTGCGACAGTAAAAAATTATTTTTTGAAAAATTTACTATAGAAAAGGCAATCCTCGGCGTATTTAAAATTTGCGACAGTAAAAAATTATGTTTTGAAAAATTTACTATAGAAAAGGCAATACTCGGCGTATTTAAAATTTGCGACAGTAAAAAATTATTTTTTGAAAAATTTACTATAGAAAAGGCAATCCTCGGCGTATTTAAAATTTGCGACAGTAAAAAATTATTTTTTGACAAATTCACTATAGAAAAGGCAATCCTCGGCGTATTTAAAATTTGCGACAGTAAAAAATTATTTTTTGAAAAATTTACTATAGAAAAGGCAATCCTCGGCGTATTTAAAATTTGCGACAGTAAAAAATTATGTTTTGAAAAATTTACTATAGAAAAGGCAATACTCGGCGTATTTAAAATTTGCGACAGCAAAAAATAATTTTTTGAAAAATTCACTATAGAAAAGGCAATCATCGGTATATTTAAAATTTGCCACTGTAAAAACTTATTTTTTGACAAATTAACTATAGAAAAGGCAATCCTCGGTATATTTAAAATTTGCCACAGTAAAAATTTATTTTTGGACAAATTCACTATAGAAAAGGCAATCCTCGGCGTATTTAAAATTTGCGACAGTAAAAAATTATTTTTTGAAAAATTTTCTATAGAAAAGGCAACCCCTGGCGTATTTAAAATTTGCGACAGCAAAAATAATTTTTTGAAAAATTCACTATAGAAAAGGCAATCCTCGGTATATTTAAGATTTGCTACAGTAAAAAATTATTTTTTGACAAATTCACTATAGAAAAGGCAATCCTCGGCGTATTTAAAATTTGCGACAGTAAAAAATATTATTTTGACAAATTCACTATAGAAAAGGCAATCCTCGGCGTATTTAAAATTTGCGACAGTAAAAAATTATTTCTTGAAAAATTTACTATAGAAAAGGCAATCCTCGGCGTATTTAAAATTTGCGACAGTAAAAAATTATTTTTTGAAAAATTTACTATAGAAAAGGCAATCCTCGGCGTATTTAAAATTTGCGACCGTAAAAAATATTATTTTGACAAATTCACTATAGAAAAGGCAATCCTCGGCGTATTTAAAATTTGCGACAGTAAAAAATTATTTTTTGACAAATTCACTATAGAAAAGGCAATCCTCGGTATATTTAAAATTTGCGACAATAAAAAATTATTTTTTGGCAAATTCACTATAGCAAAGGCAATACTCGGGGTATTTTAAATTTTCGACAGTAAAAAATTATTTTTTGACAAATTCACCATAGAAAAGGTAATCCTCGGCGTATTTAAAATTTCCGACAGTAAAAAATTATTTTTTGAAAAATTTACTATAGAAAAGGCAATCATCGGCGTATTTAAAATTTGCGACAGTAAAAAATTATTTTTTGAAAAATTTACTATAGAAAACGCAATACTCGGCTTATTTAAAATTTGCGACAGTAAAAAATTATTTTTTGAAAAATTTACTATAGAAAAGGCAATCCTCGGCGTATTTAAAATTTGCGACAGTAAAATATTATTTTTTGAAAAATTTACTATAGAAAAGGCAATCCTCGGCGTATTTAAAATTTGCGACAGTAAAAAATTATTTTTTGAAAAATTTACTAGAAAAGGCAATCCTCGGTATATTTAAAATTTGCGACAGTAAAAAATTATTTTCTTGCAAATTCACTATAGAAAAGGCAATCCTCGGGGTATTTAAAAGTTTCGACAGTAAAAAATTATTTTTTGACAAATTCACCATAGAAAAGGTAATCCTCGGCGTATTTAAAATTTGCGACAGTAAAAAATTATTTTTTGAAAAATTTACTATAGAAAAGGCAATCCTCGGCGTATTTAAAATTTGCGACCGTAAAAAATATTATTTTGACAAATTCACTATAGAAAAGGCAATCCCCGGCGTATTTAAAATTTGCGACAGTAAAAAATTATTTTTTGAAAAATTTACTATAGAAAATGCAATCCTCGGCGTATTTAAAATTTGCGACAGTAAAAAATTATTTTTTGAAAATTTTTCTATAGAAAAGGCAATCCTCGGCGTATTTAAAATTTGCGACAGCAAAAAATAATTTTTTGAATAATTCACTATAAAAAGGCAATCCTCGGTATATTTAAGATTTGCTACAGTAAAAAATTATTTTTTGACAAACTCACTATAGAAAAGGCAATCCTCGACGTATTTAAAATTTGCGACAGTAAAAAATATTATTTTGACAAATTCACTATACAAAAGGCAATCCTCGGCGTATTTAAAATTTGCGACAGTAAAAAATTATTTTTTGAAAAATTTACTATAGAAAAGGCAATCCTCGGCGTATTTAAAATTTGCGACAGTAAAAAATTATTTTTTGAAAAATTTACTATAGAAAAGGCAATCCTCGGCGTATTTAAAATTTGCGACCGTAAAAAATATTATTTTGACAAATTCACTATAGAAAAGGCAATCCTCGGCGTATTTAAAATTTGCGACAGTGAAAAATTATTTTTTGACAAATTCACTATAGAAAAGGCAATCCTCGGTATATTTAAAATTTGCGACAATAAAAAATTATTTTTTGGCAAATGCGCTATAGCAAAGGCAATACTCGGGGTATTTAAAATTTGCGACAGTAAAAAATTATTTTTTGAAAAATTTACTATAGAAAAGGCAATCCTCGGCGTATTAAAAATTTGCGACCTTAAAAAATAATTTTTTGAAAAATTTACTATAGAAAAGCCAATCCTCGGTATATTTAAAATTTGCGACAGTAAAAAATTATTTTTTGGCAAATTCACTGTAGAAAAGGCAATCCTCGGTATATTTAAAATTTGCGACAATAAAAAATTATTTTTTGGCAAATTCACTATAGCAAAGGCAATACTCGGGGAATTTTAAATTTTCGACAGTAAAAAATTATTTTTTGACAAATTCAACATAGAAAAGGTAATCCTCGGCGTATTTAAAATTTGCGACAGTAAAAAATTATTTTTTGAAAAATTTATTATAGAAAAAGCAATCCTCGGCGTATTTAAAATTTGCGACAGTAAAAAATTATTTTTTGAAAAATTTACTATAGAAAACGCAATACTCGGCTTATTTAAAATTTGCGACAGTAAAAAATTATTTTTTGAAAAATTTACTAGAAAAGGCAATCCTCGGTATATTTAAAATTTGCGACAGTAAAAAATTATTTTCTTGCAAATTCAATATAGAAAAGGCAATCCTCGGGGTATGTAAAAGTTTCGACAGTAAAAAATTATTTTTTGACAAATTCACCATAGAAAAGGTAATCCTCGGCGTATTTAAAATTTGCGACAGTAAAAAATTATTTTTTGAAAAATTTACTATAGAAAAGGCAATCCTCGTCGTATTTAAAATTTGCGACCGTAAAAAATATTATTTTGACAAATTCACTATAGAAAAGGCAATCCCCGGCGTATTTAAAATTTGCGACAGTAAAAAATTATTTTTTGAAAAATTTACTATAGAAAATGCAATCCTCGGCGTATTTAAAATTTGCGACAGTAAAAAATAATTTTTTGAAAAATTTACTATAGAAAAGGCAATCCTCGGCGTATTTAAAATTTGAGACAGTAAAAAATTATTTTTTGAAAAATTTATTATAGAAAAGGCAATCCTCGGCGTATTTAAAATTTGCGACAGTAAAAAATTATTTTTTGAAAAATTTACTATAGAAAAGGCAATCGTCGGCGTATTTAAAATTTGCGACAGTAAAAAATTATTTTTTTGAAAAATTTACTATAGAAAAGGCAATCCTCGGCGCATTTAAAATTTGCGACAGTAAAAAATTATGTTTTGAAAAATTTACTATAGAAAAGGCAATCCTCGGCGTATTTAAAATTTGCGACAGCAAAAAATAATTTTTTGAAAAATTCACTATAGAAAAGGCAATCATCGGTATATTTAAAATTTGCCACTGTAAAAATTTATTTTTTGACAAATTCACTATAGAAAAGGCAATCCTCGGTATATTTAAAATTTGCCACAGTAAAAATTTATTTTTTGACAAATTCACTATAGAAAAGGCCATCCTCGGCGTATTTAAAATTTGCGACCGTAAAAAATATTATTTTGACAAATTCACTATAGAAAAGGCAATCCTCGACGTATTTAAAATTTGCGAGAGTAAAAAATTATTTTTTGAAAAATTTACTATAGAAAAGGCAATCCTCGGCGTATTTAAAATTTGCAACAGTGAAAAATTATTTTTTGACAAATTCACTATAGAAAAGGCAATCCTCGGTATATTTAAAATTTGCGACAATAAAAAATTATTTTTTGGCAAATGCACTATAGCAAAGGCAATACTCGGGGTATTTAAAATTTGCGACAGTAAAAAATTATTTTTTGAAAAATTTACTATAGAAAAGGCAATCCTCGGCGTATTAAAAATTTGCGACCTTAAAAAATAATTTTTTGAAAAATTTACTATAGAAAAGCCAATCCTCGGTATATTTAAAATTTGCGACAGTAAAAAATTATTTTTTGGCAAATTCACTGTAGAAAAGGCAATCCTCGGTATATTTAAAATTTGCGACAATAAAAAATTATTTTTTGGCAAATTCACAATAGCAAAGGCAATACTCGGGGTATTTTAAATTTTCGACAGTAAAAAATTATTTTTTGACAAATTCACCATAGAAAAGGTAATCCTCGGCGTATTTAAAATTTGCGACAGTAAAAAATTATTTTTTGAAAAATTTACTATAGAAAAGGCAATCCTCGGCGTATTTAAAATTTGCGACAGTAAAAAATTATTTTTTGAAAGATTTACTATAGAAAACGCAATACTCGGCTTATTTAAAATTTGCGACAGTAAAAAATTATTTTTTGAAAAATTTACTAGAAAAGGCAATCCTCGGTATATTTAAAATTTGCGACAGTAAAAAATTATTTTCTTGCAAATTCACTATAGAAAAGGCAATCCTCGGGGTATGTAAAAGTTTCGACAGTAAAAAATTATTTTTTGACAAATTCACCATAGAAAAGGTAATCCTCGGCGTATTTAAAATTTGCGACAGTAAAAAATTATTTTTTGAAAAATTTACTATAGAAAAGGCAATCCTCGTCGTATTTAAAATTTGCGACCGTAAAAAATATTATTTTGACAAATTCACTATAGAAAAGGCAATCCCCGGCGTATTTAAAATTTGCGACAGTAAAAAATTATTTTTTGAAAAATTTACTATAGAAAATGCAATCCTCGGCGTATTTAAAATTTGCGACAGTAAAAAATAATTTTTTGAAAAATTTACCATAGAAAAGGCAATCCTCGGCGTATTTAAAATTTGAGACAGTAAAAAATTATTTTTTGAAAAATTTATTATAGAAAAGGCAATCCTCGGCGTATTTAAAATTTGCGACAGTAAAAAATTATTTTTTGAAAAATTTACTATAGAAAAGGCAATCGTCGGCGTATTTAAAATTTGCGACAGTAAAAAATAATTTTTTTGAAAAATTTACTATAGAAAAGGCAATCCTCGGCGCATTTAAAATTTGCGACAGTAAAAAATTATGTTTTGAAAAATTTACTATAGAAAAGGCAATCCTCGGCGTATTTAAAATTTGCGACAGCAAAAAATAATTTTTTGAAAAATTCACTATAGAAAAGGCAATCATCGGTATATTTAAAATTTGCCACTGTAAAAATTTATTTTTTGACAAATTCGCTATAGAAAAGGCAATCCTCGGTATATTTAAAATTTGCCACAGTAAAAAATTATTTTTTGAAAAATTTATTATAGAAAAGGCAATCCTCGGCGTATTTAAAATTTGCGACAGTAAAAAATTATTTTTTGAAAAATTTACTATAGAAAAGGCAATCGTCGGCGTATTTAAAATTTGCGACAGTAAAAAATTATTTTTTTGAAAAATTTACTATAGAAAAGGCAATCCTCGGCGCATTTAAAATTTGCGACAGTAAAAAATTATGTTTTGAAAAATTTACTATAGAAAAGGCAATCCTCGGCGTATTTAAAATTTGCGACAGCAAAAAATAATTTTTTGAAAAATTCACTATAGAAAAGGCAATCATCGGTATACGAGTATTTAGAATTTGCCACTGTAAAAATTTATTTTTTGACAAATTCACTATAGAAAAGGCAATCCTCGGTATATTTAAAATTTGCCACAGTAAAAATTTATTTTTTGACAAATTCACTATAGAAAAGGCCATCCTCGGCGTATTTAAAATTTGCGACCGTAAAAAATATTATTTTGACAAATTCACTATAGAAAAGGCAATCCTCGACGTATTTAAAATTTGCGAGAGTAAAAAATTATTTTTTGAAAAATTTACTATAGAAAAGGCAATCCTCGGCGTATTTAAAATTTGCAACAGTGAAAAATTATTTTTTGACAAATTCACTATAGAAAAGGCAATCCTCGGTATATTTAAAATTTGCGACAATAAAAAATTATTTTTTGGCAAATGCACTATAGCAAAGGCAATACTCGGGGTATTTAAAATTTGCGACAGTAAAAAATTATTTTTTGAAAAATTTACTATAGAAAAGGCAATCCTCGGCGTATTAAAAATTTGCGACCTTAAAAAATAATTTTTTGAAAAATTTACTATAGAAAAGCCAATCCTCGGTATATTTAAAATTTGCGACAGTAAAAAATTATTTTTTGGCAAATTCACTGTAGAAAAGGCAATCCTCGGTATATTTAAAATTTGCGACAATAAAAAATTATTTTTTGGCAAATTCACAATAGCAAAGGCAATACTCGGGGTATTTTAAATTTTCGACAGTAAAAAATTATTTTTTGACAAATTCACCATAGAAAAGGTAATCCTCGGCGTATTTAAAATTTGCGACAGTAAAAAATTATTTTTTGAAAAATTTAATATAGAAAAGGCAATCCTCGGCGTATTTAAAATTTGCGACAGTAAAAAATTATTTTTTGAAAAATTTACTATAGAAAACGCAATACTCGGCTTATTTAAAATTTGCGACAGTAAAAAATTATTTTTTGAAAAATTTACTAGAAAAGGCAATCCTCGGTATATTTAAAATTTGCGACAGTAAAAAATTATTTTCTTGCAAATTCACTATAGAAAAGGCAATCCTCGGGGTATGTAAAAGTTTCGACAGTAAAAAATTATTTTTTGACAAATTCACCATAGAAAAGGTAATCCTCGGCGTATTTAAAATTTGCGACAGTAAAAAATTATTTTTTGAAAAATTTACTATAGAAAAGGCAATCCTCGTCGTATTTAAAATTTGCGACCGTAAAAAATATTATTTTGACAAATTCACTATAGAAAAGGCAATCCCCGGCGTATTTAAAATTTGCGACAGTAAAAAATTATTTTTTGAAAAATTTACTATAGAAAATGCAATCCTCGGCGTATTTAAAATTTGCGACAGTAAAAAATAATTTTTTGAAAAATTTACCATAGAAAAGGCAATCCTCGGCGTATTTAAAATTTGCGACAGTAAAAAATTATTTTTTGAAAAATTTACTATAGAAAAGGCAATCGTCGGCGTATTTAAAATTTGCGACAGTAAAAAATAATTTTTTTGAAAAATTTACTATAGAAAAGGCAATCCTCGGCGCATTTAAAATTTGCGACAGTAAAAAATTATGTTTTGAAAAATTTACTATAGAAAAGGCAATCCTCGGCGTATTTAAAATTTGCGACAGCAAAAAATAATTTTTTGAAAAATTCACTATAGAAAAGGCAATCATCGGTATATTTAAAATTTGCCACTGTAAAAATTTATTTTTTGACAAATTCGCTATAGAAAAGGCAATCCTCGGTATATTTAAAATTTGCCACAGTAAAAAATTATTTTTTGAAAAATTTATTATAGAAAAGGCAATCCTCGGCGTATTTAAAATTTGCGACAGTAAAAAATTATTTTTTGAAAAATTTACTATAGAAAAGGCAATCGTCGGCGTATTTAAAATTTGCGACAGTAAAAAATTATTTTTTTGAAAAATTTACTATAGAAAAGGCAATCCTCGGCGCATTTAAAATTTGCGACAGTAAAAAATTATGTTTTGAAAAATTTACTATAGAAAAGGCAATCCTCGGCGTATTTAAAATTTGCGACAGCAAAAAATAATTTTTTGAAAAATTCACTATAGAAAAGGCAATCATCGGTATACGAGTATTTAGAATTTGCCACTGTAAAAATTTATTTTTTGACAAATTCACTATAGAAAAGGCCATCCTCGGCGTATTTAAAATTTGCGACCGTAAAAAATATTATTTTGACAAATTCACTATAGAAAAGGCAATCCTCGGCGTATTTAAAATTTGCGAGAGTAAAAAATTATTTTTTGAAAAATTTACTATAGAAAAGGCAATCCTCGGCGTATTTAAAATTTGCGACAGTAAAATATTATTTTTTGAAAAATTTACTATAGAAAAGGCAACCCTCGGCGTATTTAAAATTTGCGACAGTAAAAAATAATTTTTTGAAAAATTTACTATAGAAAAGGCAATCCTCGGCATATTTAAAATTTGCGACAGTAAAAAATTATTTTTTGAAAAATTTACTATAGAAAAGGCAATCCTCGGCGTATTAAAAATTTGCGACCTTAAAAAATAATTTTTTGAGAAATTTACTATAGAAAAGGCAATCCTCGGTATATTTAAAATGTGCGACAGTAAAAAATTATTTTTTGGCAAATTGACTATAGAAAAGGCAATCCTCGGTATATTTAAAATTTGCGACAATAAAAAATTATTTTTTGGCAAATTCACTATAGAAAAGGCAATACTCGGTGTATTTTAAATTTTCGACAGTAAAAAATTATTTTTTGACAAATTCACCATAGAAAAGGTAATCCTCGGCGTATTTAAAATTTGCGACAGTAAAAAATTATTTTTTGAAAAATTTACTATAGAAAAGGCAATCCTCGGAGTATTTAAAATTTGCGACAGTAAAAATTATTTTTTGAAAAATTTACTATAGAAAAGGCAATCCTCGGCGTATTAAAAATTTGCGACCGTAAAAAATAATTTTTTGAGAAATTTACTATAGAAAAGGCAATCCTCGGTATATTTAAAATTTGCGACAGTAAAAAATTATCTTTTTGCAAATTCACTATAGAAAAGGCAATCCTCGGGGTATTTAAAAATTTCGACAGTAAAAAATTATTTTTTGACAAATTCCCCATAGAAAAGGTAATCCTCGGCGTATTTAAAATTTGCGACAGTAAAAAATTATTTTTTGAAAAATTTACTATAGAAAAGGCAATCCTCTGCGTATTTAAAATTTGCGACAGTAAAAAATAATTTTTTGAAAAATTTACTATAGAAAAGGCAATCCTCGGCGTATTTAAAATTTGCGACAGTAAAAAATTATTTTTTGAAAAATTTACTAGAAAAGGCAATCCTCGGTATATTTAAAATTTGCGACAGTAAAAAATTATTTTCTTGCAAATTCACTATAGAAAAGGCAATCCTCGGGGTATGTAAAAGTTTCGACAGTAAAAAATTATTTTTTGACAAATTCACCATAGAAAAGGTAATCCTCGGCGTATTTAAAATTTGCGACAGTAAAAAATTATTTTTTGAAAAATTTACTATAGAAAAGGCAATCCTCGTCGTATTTAAAATTTGCGACAATAAAAAATTATTTTTTGGCAAATTCACAATAGCAAAGGCAATACTCGGGGTATTTTAAATTTTCGACAGTAAAAAATTATTTTTTGACAAATTCACCATAGAAAAGGTAATCCTCGGCGTATTTAAAATTTGCGACAGTAAAAAATTATTTTTTGAAAAATTTACTATAGAAAAGGCAATCCTCGGAGTATTTAAAATTTGCGACAGTAAAAATTATTTTTTGAAAAATTTACTATAGAAAAGGCAATCCTCGGCGTATTAAAAATTTGCGACCGTAAAAAATAATTTTTTGAGAAATTTACTATAGAAAAGGCAATCCTCGGTATATTTAAAATTTGCGACAGTAAAAAATTATTTTTTTGCAAATTCACTATAGAAAAGGCAATCCTCGGGGTATTTAAAAATTTCGACAGTAAAAAATTATTTTTTGACAAATTCCCCATAGAAAAGGTAATCCTCGGCGTATTTAAAATTTGCGACAGTAAAAAATTATTTTTTGAAAAATTTACTATAGAAAAGGCAATCCTCTGCGTATTTAAAATTTGCGACAGTAAAAAATAATTTTTTGAAAAATTTACTATAGAAAAGCCAATCCTCGGTATATTTAAAATTTGCGACAGTAAAAAATTATTTTTTGGCAAATTCACTGTAGAAAAGGCAATCCTCGGTATATTTAAAATTTGCGACAATAAAAAATTATTTTTTGGCAAATTCACAATAGCAAAGGCAATACTCGGGGTATTTTAAATTTTCGACAGTAAAAAATTATTTTTTGACAAATTCACCATAGAAAAGGTAATCCTCGGCGTATTTAAAATTTGCGACAGTAAAAAATTATTTTTTGAAAAATTTACTATAGAAAAGGCAATCCTCGGCGTATTTAAAATTTGCGACAGTAAAAAATTATTTTTTGAAAAATTTACTATAGAAAACGCAATACTCGGCTTATTTAAAATTTGCGACAGTAAAAAATTATTTTTTGAAAAATTTACTAGAAAAGGCAATCCTCGGCATATTTAAAATTTGCGACAGTAAAAAATTATTTTCTTGCAAATTCACTATAGAAAAGGCAATCCTCGGGGTATGAAATTATTTTTTGACAAATTCACCATAGAAAAGGTAATCCTCGGCGTATTTAAAATTTGCGACAGTAAAAAATTATTTTTTGAAAAATTTACTATAGAAAAGGCAATCCTTGTCGTATTTAAAATTTGCGACCGTAAAAAATATTATTTTGACAAATTCACTATAGAAAAGGCAATCCCCGGCGTATTTAAAATTTGCGACAGTAAAAAATTATTTTTTGAAAAATTTACTATAGAAAATGCAATCCTCGGCGTATTTAAAATTTGCGACAGTAAAAAATAATTTTTTGAAAAATTTACCATAGAAAAGGCAATCCTCGGCGTATTTAAAATTTGAGACAGTAAAAAATTATTTTTTGAAAAATTTATTATAGAAAAGGCAATCCTCGGCGTATTTAAAATTTGCGACAGTAAAAAATTATTTTTTGAAAAATTTACTATAGAAAAGGCAATCGTCGGCGTATTTAAAATTTGCGACAGTAAAAAATAATTTTTTTGAAAAATTTACTATAGAAAAGGCAATCCTCGGCGCATTTAAAATTTGCGACAGTAAAAAATTATGTTTTGAAAAATTTACTATAGAAAAGGCAATCCTCGGCGTATTTAAAATTTGCGACAGCAAAAAATAATTTTTTGAAAAATTCACTATAGAAAAGGCAATCATCGGTATATTTAAAATTTGCCACTGTAAAAATTTATTTTTTGACAAATTCACTATAGAAAAGGCAATCCTCGGTATATTTAAAATTTGCCACAGTAAAAAATTATTTTTTGAAAAATTTATTATAGAAAAGGCAATCCTCGGCGTATTTAAAATTTGCGACAGTAAAAAATTATTTTTTGAAAAATTTACTATAGAAAAGGCAATCGTCGGCGTATTTAAAATTTGCGACAGTAAAAAATTATTTTTTTGAAAAATTTACTATAGAAAAGGCAATCCTCGGCGCATTTAAAATTTGCGACAGTAAAAAATTATGTTTTGAAGAATTTACTATAGAAAAGGCAATCCTCGGCGTATTTAAAATTTGCGACAGTAAAAAATTATTTTTTGAAAAATTTACTATAGAAAAGCCAATCCTCGGAGTATTTAAAATTTGCGACCGTAAAAAATAATTTGTTGAGAAATTTACTATAGAAAAGGCAATCCTCGGTATATTTAAAATTTGCGACAGTAAAAAATTATTTTTTTGCAAATTCACTATAGAAAAGGCAATCCTCGGGGTATTTAAAAATTTCGACAGTAAAAAATTATTTTTTGACAAATTCCCCATAGAAAAGGTAATCCTCGGCGTATTTAAAATTTGCGACAGTAAAAAATTATTTTTTGAAAAATTTACTAGAAAAGGCAATCCTCGGTATATTTAAAATTTGCGACAGTAAAAAATTATTTTCTTGCAAATTCACTATAGAAAAGGCAATCCTCGGGGTATGTAAAAGTTTCGACAGTAAAAAATTATTTTTTGACAAATTCACCATAGAAAAGGTAATCCTCGGCGTATTTAAAATTTGCGACAGTAAAAAATTATTTTTTGAAAAATTTACTATAGAAAAGGCAATCCTCGTCGTATTTAAAATTTGCGACCGTAAAAAATATTATTTTGACAAATTCACTATAGAAAAGGCAATCCCCGGCGTATTTAAAATTTGCGACAGTAAAAAATTATTTTTTGAAAAATTTACTATAGAAAATGCAATCCTCGGCGTATTTAAAATTTGGGACAGTAAAAAATAATTCTTTGAAAAATTTACTATAGAAAAGGCAATCCTCGGCGTATTTAAAATTTGAGACAGTAAAAAATTATTTTTTGAAAAATTTATTATAGAAAAGGCAATCCTCGGCGTATTTAAAATTTGCGACAGTAAAAAATTATTTTTTGAAAAATTTACTATAGAAAAGGCAATCGTCGGCGTATTTAAAATTTGCGACAGTAAAAAATTATTTTTTTGAAAAATTTACTATAGAAAAGGCAATCCTCGGCGCATTTAAAATTTGCGACAGTAAAAAATTATGTTTTGAAAAATTTACTATAGAAAAGGCAATCCTCGGCGTATTTAAAATTTGCGACAGCAAAAAATAATTTTTTGAAAAATTCACTATAGAAAAGGCAATCATCGGTATATTTAAAATTTGCCACTGTAAAAATTTATTTTTTGACAAATTCACTATAGAAAAGGCAATCCTCGGTATATTTAAAATTTGCCACAGTAAAAATTTATTTTTTGACAAATTCACTATAGAAAAGGCCATCCTCGGCGTATTTAAAATTTGCGACCGTAAAAAATATTATTTTGACAAATTCACTATAGAAAAGGCAATCCTCGACGTATTTAAAATTTGCGAGAGTAAAAAATTATTTTTTGAAAAATTTACTATAGAAAAGGCAATCCTCGGCGTATTTAAAATTTGCGACAGTGAAAAATTATTTTTTGACAAATTCACTATAGAAAAGGCAATCCTCGGTATATTTAAAATTTGCGACAATAAAAAATTATTTTTTGGCAAATGCACTATAGCAAAGGCAATACTCGGGGTATTTAAAATTTGCGACAGTAAAAAATTATTTTTGAAAAATTTACTATAGAAAAGGCAATCCTCGTCGTATTTAAAATTTGCGACCGTAAAAAATATTATTTTGACAAATTCACTATAGAAAAGGCAATCCCCGGCGTATTTAAAATTTGCGACAGTAAAAAATTATTTTTTGAAAAATTTACTATAGAAAATGCAATCCTCGGCGTATTTAAAATTTGGGACAGTAAAAAATAATTCTTTGAAAAATTTACTATAGAAAAGGCAATCCTCGGCGTATTTAAAATTTGAGACAGTAAAAAATTATTTTTTGAAAAATTTATTATAGAAAAGGCAATCCTCGGCGTATTTAAAATTTGCGACAGTAAAAAATTATTTTTTGAAAAATTTACTATAGAAAAGGCAATCGTCGGCGTATTTAAAATTTGCGACAGTAAAAAATTATTTTTTTGAAAAAATTTACTATAGAAAAGGCAATCCTCGGCGCATTTAAAATTTGCGACAGTAAAAAATTATGTTTTGAAAAATTTACTATAGAAAAGGCAATCCTCGGCGTATTTAAAATTTGCGACAGCAAAAAATAATTTTTTGAAAAATTCACTATAGAAAAGGCAATCATCGGTATATTTAAAATTTGCCACTGTAAAAATTTATTTTTTGACAAATTCACTATAGAAAAGGCAATCCTCGGTATATTTAAAATTTGCCACAGTAAAAATTTATTTTTTGACAAATTCACTATAGAAAAGGCCATCCTCGGCGTATTTAAAATTTGCGACCGTAAAAATATTATTTTGACAAATTCACTATAGAAAAGGCAATCCTCGACGTATTTAAAATTTGCGAGAGTAAAAAATTATTTTTGAAAAATTTACTATAGAAAAGGCAATCCTCGGCGTATTTAAAATTTGCGACAGTGAAAAATTATTTTTTGACAAATTCACTATAGAAAAGGCAATCCTCGGTATATTTAAAATTTGCGACAATAAAAAATTATTTTTTGGCAAATGCACTATAGCAAAGGCAATACTCGGGGTATTTAAAATTTGCGACAGTAAAAAATTATTTTTTGAAAAATTTACTATAGAAAAGGCAATCCTCGGCGTATTAAAATTTGCGACCTTAAAAAATATTTTTTGAAAAATTTACTATAGAAAAGCCAATCCTCGGTATATTTAAAATTTGCGACAGTAAAAAATTATTTTTTGGCAAATTCACTGTAGAAAAGGCAATCCTCGGTATATTTAAAATTTGCGACAATAAAAAATTATTTTTGGCAAATTCACAATAGCAAAGGCAATACTCGGGTATTTTAAATTTTCGACAGTAAAAAATTATTTTTTGACAAATTCACCATAGAAAAGGTAATCCTCGGCGTATTTAAAATTTGCGACAGTAAAAAATTATTTTTTGAAAAATTTACTATAGAAAAGGCAATCCTCGGCGTATTTAAAATTTGCGACAGTAAAAAATTATTTTTTGAAAAATTTACTATAGAAAACGCAATACTCGGCTTATTTAAAATTTGCGACAGTAAAAAATTATTTTTTGAAAAATTTACTAGAAAAGGCAATCCTCGGTATATTTAAAATTTGCGACAGTAAAAAATTATTTTCTTGCAAATTCACTATAGAAAAGGCAATCCTCGGGGTATGTAAAAGTTTCGACAGTAAAAAAATTATTTTTTGACAAATTCACCATAGAAAAGGTAATCCTCGGCGTATTTAAAATTTGCGACAGTAAAAAATTATTTTTTGAAAAATTTACTATAGAAAAGGCAATCCTCGTCGTATTTAAAATTTGCGACCGTAAAAAATATTATTTTGACAAATTCACTATAGAAAAGGCAATCCCGGCGTATTTAAAATTTGCGACAGTAAAAAATTATTTTTTGAAAAATTTACTATAGAAAATGCAATCCTCGGCGTATTTAAAATTTGCGACAGTAAAAAATAATTTTTTGAAAAATTTACCATAGAAAAGGCAATCCTCGGCGTATTTAAAATTTGAGACAGTAAAAAATTATTTTTTGAAAAATTTATTATAGAAAAGGCAATCCTCGGGCGTATTAAAATTTGCGACAGTAAAAAATTATTTTTTGAAAAATTACTATAGAAAAGGCAATCGTCGGCGTATTTAAAATTTGCGACAGTAAAAAATAATTTTTTTGAAAAATTTACTATAGAAAAGGCAATCCTCGGCGCATTTAAAATTTGCGACAGTAAAAAAATTATGTTTTGAAAAATTTACTATAGAAAAGGCAATCCTCGGCGTATTTAAAATTTGCGACAGCAAAAAATAATTTTTTGAAAAATTCACTATAGAAAAGGCAATCATCGGTATATTTAAAATTTGCCACTGTAAAAATTTATTTTTTGACAAATTCACTATAGAAAAGGCAATCCTCGGTATATTTAAAATTTGCCACAGTAAAAAATTATTTTTGAAAAATTTATTATAGAAAAGGCAATCCTCGGCGTATTTAAATTTGCGACAGTAAAAAATTATTTTTTGAAAAATTTACTATAGAAAAGGCAATCGTCGGCGTATTTAAAATTTGCGACAGTAAAAATTATTTTTTTGAAAAATTTACTATAGAAAAGGCAATCCTCGGCGCATTTAAAATTTGCGACAGTAAAAATTATGTTTTGAAAAATTTACTATAGAAAAGGCAATCCTCGGCGTATTTAAAATTTGCGACAGCAAAAAATAATTTTTTGAAAAATTCACTATAGAAAAGGCAATCATCGGTATACGAGTATTTAAAATTTGCCACTGTAAAAATTTATTTTTTGACAAATTCACTATAGAAAAGGCCATCCTCGGCGTATTTAAAATTTGCGACCGTAAAAAATATTATTTTGAAAAATTCACTATAGAAAAGGCAATCCTCGGCGTATTTAAAATTTGCGAGAGTAAAAAATTATTTTTTGAAAAATTTACTATAGAAAAGGCAATCCTCGGCGTATTTAAAATTTGCGACAGTAAAAAATTATTTTTTGAGAAATTCACTATAGAAAAGGCAATCCTCGGTATATTTAAAATTTGCGACAATAAAAAATTATTTTTTGGCAAATGCACTATAGCAAAGGCAATACTCGGGGTATTTAAAATTTGCGACAGTAAAAAATTATTTTTTGAAAAATTTACTATAGAAAAGGCAATCCTCGGCGTATTAAAAATTTGCGACCTTAAAAAATAATTTTTTGAAAAATTTACTATAGAAAAGCCAATCCTCGGTATATTTAAAATTTGCGACAGTAAAAAATTATTTTTTTGAAAAATTTACTATAGAAAAGGCAATCCTCGGCGCATTTAAAATTTGCGACAGTAAAAAATTATGTTTTGAAAAATTTACTATAGAAAAGGCAATCCTCGGCGTATTTAAAATTTGCGACAGCAAAAAATAATTTTTTGAAAAATTCACTATAGAAAAGGCAATCATCGGTATACGAGTATTTAAAATTTGCCACTGTAAAAATTTATTTTTTGACAAATTCACTATAGAAAAGGCCATCCTCGGCGTATTTAAAATTTGCGACCGTAAAAAATATTATTTTGAAAAATTCACTATAGAAAAGGCAATCCTCGGCGTATTTAAAATTTGCGAGAGTAAAAAATTATTTTTTGAAAAATTTACTATAGAAAAGGCAATCCTCGGCGTATTTAAAATTTGCGACAGTAAAAAATTATTTTTTGACAAATTCACTATAGAAAAGGCAATCCTCGGTATATTTAAAATTTGCCACAGTAAAAATTTATTTTTTGACAAATTCACTATAGAAAAGGCCATCCTCGGCGTATTTAAAATTTGCGACCGTAAAAAATATTATTTTGACAAATTCACTATAGAAAAGGCAATCCTCGACGTATTTAAAATTTGCGAGAGTAAAAAATTATTTTTTGAAAAATTTACTATAGAAAAGGCAATCCTCTTCGTATTAAAATTTGCGACAGTGAAAAATTATTTTTTGACAAATTCACTATAGAAAAGGCAATCCTCGGTATATTTAAAATTTGCGACAATAAAAAATTATTTTTTGGCAAATGCACTATAGCAAAGGCAATACTCGGGGTATTTAAAATTTGCGACAGTAAAAAATTATTTTTTGAAAAATTTACTATAGAAAAGGCAATCCTCGGCGTATTAAAAATTTGCGACCTTAAAAAATAATTTTTTGAAAAATTTACTATAGAAAAGCCAATCCTCGGTATATTTAAAATTTGCGACAGTAAAAAATTATTTTTTGGCAAATTCACTGTAGAAAAGGCAATCCTCGGTATATTTAAAATTTGCGACAATAAAAAATTATTTTTTGGCAAATTCACAATAGCAAAGGCAATACTCGGGGTATTTTAAATTTTCGACAGTAAAAAATTATTTTTTGACAAATTCACCATAGAAAAGGTAATCCTCGGCGTATTTAAAATTTGCGACAGTAAAAAATTATTTTTTGAAAAATTTACTATAGAAAAGGCAATCCTCGGCGTATTTAAAATTTGCGACCGTAAAAAATATTATTTTGACAAATTTACTATAGAAAAGCCAATCCTCGGTATATTTAAAATTTGCGACAGTAAAAAATTATTTTTTGGCAAATTCACTGTAGAAAAGGCAATCCTCGGTATATTTAAAATTTGCGACAATAAAAAATTATTTTTTGGCAAATTCACTATAGAAAACGCAATACTCGGCTTATTTAAAATTTGCGACAGTAAAAAATTATTTTTTGAAAAATTTACTAGAAAAGGCAATCCTCGGTATATTTAAAATTTGCGACAGTAAAAAATTATTTTCTTGCAAATTCACTATAGAAAAGGCAATCCTCGGGGTATGTAAAAGTTTCGACAGTAAAAAATTATTTTTTGACAAATTCACCATAGAAAAGGTAATCCTCGGCGTATTTAAAATTTGCGACAGTAAAAAATTATTTTTTGAAAAATTTACTATAGAAAAGGCAATCCTCGTCGTATTTAAAATTTGCGACCGTAAAAAATATTATTTTGACAAATTCACTATAGAAAAGGCAATCCCCGGCGTATTTAAAATTTGCGACAGTAAAAAATTATTTTTTGAAAAATTTACTATAGAAAATGCAATCCTCGGCGTATTTAAAATTTGCGACAGTAAAAAATAATTTTTTGAAAAATTTACCATAGAAAAGGCAATCCTCGGCGTATTTAAAATTTGAGACAGTAAAAAATTATTTTTTGAAAAATTTATTATAGAAAAGGCAATCCTCGGCGTATTTAAAATTTGCGACAGTAAAAAATTATTTTTTGAAAAATTTACTATAGAAAAGGCAATCGTCGGCGTATTTAAAATTTGCGACAGTAAAAAATAATTTTTTTGAAAAATTTACTATAGAAAAGGCAATCCTCGGCGCATTTAAAATTTGCGACAGTAAAAAATTATGTTTTGAAAAATTTACTATAGAAAAGGCAATCCTCGGCGTATTTAAAATTTGCGACAGCAAAAAATAATTTTTTGAAAAATTCACTATAGAAAAGGCAATCATCGGTATATTTAAAATTTGCCACTGTAAAAATTTATTTTTTGACAAATTCACTATAGAAAAGGCAATCCTCGGTATATTTAAAATTTGCCACAGTAAAAAATTATTTTTTGAAAAATTTATTATAGAAAAGGCAATCCTCGGCGTATTTAAAATTTGCGACAGTAAAAAATTATTTTTTGAAAAATTTACTATAGAAAAGGCAATCGTCGGCGTATTTAAAATTTGCGACAGTAAAAAATTATTTTTTTGAAAAATTTACTATAGAAAAGGCAATCCTCGGCGCATTTAAAATTTGCGACAGTAAAAAATTATGTTTTGAAAAATTTACTATAGAAAAGGCAATCCTCGGCGTATTTAAAATTTGCGACAGCAAAAAATAATTTTTTGAAAAATTCACTATAGAAAAGGCAATCATCGGTATACGAGTATTTAAAATTTGCCACTGTAAAAATTTATTTTTTGACAAATTCACTATAGAAAAGGCCATCCTCGGCGTATTTAAAATTTGCGACCGTAAAAAATATTATTTTGAAAAATTCACTATAGAAAAGGCAATCCTCGGCGTATTTAAAATTTGCGAGAGTAAAAAATTATTTTTTGAAAAATTTACTATAGAAAAGGCAATCCTCGGCGTATTTAAAATTTGCGACAGTAAAAAATTATTTTTTGACAAATTCACTATAGAAAAGGCAATCCTCGGTATATTTAAAATTTGCGACAATAAAAAATTATTTTTTGGCAAATGCACTATAGCAAAGGCAATACTCGGGGTATTTAAAATTTGCGACAGTAAAAAATTATTTTTTGAAAAATTTACTATAGAAAAGGCAATCCTCGGCGTATTAAAAATTTGCGACCTTAAAAAATAATTTTTTGAAAAATTTACTATAGAAAAGCCAATCCTCGGTATATTTAAAATTTGCGACAGTAAAAAATTATTTTTTTGAAAAATTTACTATAGAAAAGGCAATCCTCGGCGCATTTAAAATTTGCGACAGTAAAAAATTATGTTTTGAAAAATTTACTATAGAAAAGGCAATCCTCGGCGTATTTAAAATTTGCGACAGCAAAAAATAATTTTTTGAAAAATTCACTATAGAAAAGGCAATCATCGGTATACGAGTATTTAAAATTTGCCACTGTAAAAATTTATTTTTTGACAAATTCACTATAGAAAAGGCCATCCTCGGCGTATTTAAAATTTGCGACCGTAAAAAATATTATTTTGAAAAATTCACTATAGAAAAGGCAATCCTCGGCGTATTTAAAATTTGCGAGAGTAAAAAATTATTTTTTGAAAAATTTACTATAGAAAAGGCAATCCTCGGCGTATTTAAAATTTGCGACAGTAAAAAATTATTTTTTGACAAATTCACTATAGAAAAGGCAATCCTCGGTATATTTAAAATTTGCCACAGTAAAAATTTATTTTTTGACAAATTCACTATAGAAAAGGCCATCCTCGGCGTATTTAAAATTTGCGACCGTAAAAAATATTATTTTGACAAATTCACTATAGAAAAGGCAATCCTCGACGTATTTAAAATTTGCGAGAGTAAAAAATTATTTTTTGAAAAATTTACTATAGAAAAGGCAATCCTCGGCGTATTTAAAATTTGCGACAGTGAAAAATTATTTTTTGACAAATTCACTATAGAAAAGGCAATCCTCGGTATATTTAAAATTTGCGACAATAAAAAATTATTTTTTGGCAAATGCACTATAGCAAAGGCAATACTCGGGGTATTTAAAATTTGCGACAGTAAAAAATTATTTTTTGAAAAATTTACTATAGAAAAGGCAATCCTCGGCGTATTAAAAATTTGCGACCTTAAAAAATAATTTTTTGAAAAATTTACTATAGAAAAGCCAATCCTCGGTATATTTAAAATTTGCGACAGTAAAAAATTATTTTTTGGCAAATTCACTGTAGAAAAGGCAATCCTCGGTATATTTAAAATTTGCGACAATAAAAAATTATTTTTTGGCAAATTCACAATAGCAAAGGCAATACTCGGGGTATTTTAAATTTTCGACAGTAAAAAATTATTTTTTGACAAATTCACCATAGAAAAGGTAATCCTCGGCGTATTTAAAATTTGCGACAGTAAAAAATTATTTTTTGAAAAATTTACTATAGAAAAGGCAATCCTCGGCGTATTTAAAATTTGCGACAGTAAAAAATTATTTTTTGAAAAATTTACTATAGAAAACGCAATACTCGGCTTATTTAAAATTTGCGACAGTAAAAAATTATTTTTTGAAAAATTTACTAGAAAAGGCAATCCTCGGTATATTTAAAATTTGCGACAGTAAAAAATTATTTTCTTGCAAATTCACTATAGAAAAGGCAATCCTCGGGGTATGTAAAAGTTTCGACAGTAAAAAATTATTTTTTGACAAATTCACCATAGAAAAGGTAATCCTCGGCGTATTTAAAATTTGCGACAGTAAAAAATTATTTTTTGAAAAATTTACTATAGAAAAGGCAATCCTCGTCGTATTTAAAATTTGCGACCGTAAAAAATATTATTTTGACAAATTCACTATAGAAAAGGCAATCCCCGGCGTATTTAAAATTTGCGACAGTAAAAAATTATTTTTTGAAAAATTTACTATAGAAAATGCAATCCTCGGCGTATTTAAAATTTGCGACAGCAAAAAATAATTTTTTGAAAAATTCACTATAGAAAAGGCAATCATCGGTATACGAGTATTTAAAATTTGCCACTGTAAAAATTTATTTTTTGACAAATTCACTATAGAAAAGGCCATCCTCGGCGTATTTAAAATTTGCGACCGTAAAAAATATTATTTTGAAAAATTCACTATAGAAAAGGCAATCCTCGGCGTATTTAAAATTTGCGAGAGTAAAAAATTATTTTTTGAAAAATTTACTATAGAAAAGGCAATCCTCGGCGTATTTAAAATTTGCGACAGTAAAATATTATTTTTTGAAAAATTTACTATAGAAAAGGCAACCCTCGGGGTATTTAAAATTTGCGACAGTAAAAAATAATTTTTTGAAAAATTTACTATAGAAAAGGCAATCCTCGGCCTATTTAAAATTTGCGACAGTAAAAAATTATTTTTTGAAAAATTTACTATAGAAAAGGCAATCCTCGGCGTATTAAAAATTTGCGACCTTAAAAAATAATTTTTTGAGAAATTTACTATAGAAAAGGCAATCCTCGGTATATTTAAAATGTGCGACAGTAAAAAATTATTTTTTGGCAAATTGACTATAGAAAAGGCAATCCTCGGTATATTTAAAATTTGCGACAATAAAAAATTATTTTTTGGCAAATTCACTATAGAAAAGGCAATACTCGGTGTATTTTAAATTTTCGACAGTAAAAAATTATTTTTTGACAAATTCACCATAGAAAAGGTAATCCTCGGCGTATTTAAAATTTGCGACAGTAAAAAATTATTTTTTGAAAAATTTACTATAGAAAAGGCAATCCTCGGAGTATTTAAAATTTGCGACAGTAAAAATTATTTTTTGAAAAATTTACTATAGAAAAGGCAATCCTCGGCGTATTAAAAATTTGCGACCGTAAAAAATAATTTTTTGAGAAATTTACTATAGAAAAGGCAATCCTCGGTATATTTAAAATTTGCGACAGTAAAAAGTTATTTTTTTGCAAATTCACTATAGAAAAGGCAATCCTCGGGGTATTTAAAAATTTCGACAGTAAAAAATTATTTTTTGACAAATTCCCCATAGAAAAGGTAATCCTCGGCGTATTTAAAATTTGCGACAGTAAAAAATTATTTTTTGAAAAATTTACTATAGAAAAGGCAATCCTCTGCGTATTTAAAATTTGCGACAGTAAAAAATAATTTTTTGAAAAATTTACTATAGAAAAGGCAATCCTCGGCGTATTTAAAATTTGCGACAGTAAATAATTATGTTTCGAAAAATTTACTATAGAAAAGGCAATCCTCGGCGTATTTAAAGTTTGCGCAGCAAAAAATAATTTTTTGAAAAATTCACTATAGAAAAGGCAATCATCGGTATATTTAAAATTTGCCACTGTAAAAATTTATTTTTTGACAAATTAACTATAGAAAAGGCAATCCTCGGTATATTTAAAATTTGCCACAGTAAAAATTTATTTTTTGACAAATTCACTATAGAAAAGGCAATCCTCGGCGTATTTAAAATTTGCGACAGTAAAAAATTATTTTTTGAAAAATTTTCTATAGAAAAGGCAATCCTCGGCGTATTTAAAATTTGCGACAGCAAAAAATAATTTTTTGAAAAATTCACTATAGAAAAGGCAATCCTCGGTATATTTAAGATTTGCTACAGTAAAAAAAAATTTTTTGACAAATTCACTATAGAAAAGGCAATCCTCGGCGTATTTAAAATTTGCGACAGTAAAAAATATTATTTTGACAAATTCAATATAGAAAAGGCAATCCTCGGCGTATTTAAAACTTGCGACCGTAAAAAATATTATTTTGACAAATTCACTATAGCAAAGGCAATCCTCGGCGTATTTAAAATTTGGCACAGTAAAAAATTATTTTTTGGCAAATTGACTATAGAAAAGGCAATCCTCGGTATATTTAAAATTTGCGACAATAAAAAATTATTTTTTGGCAAATTCACTATAGAAAAGGCAATACTCGGTGTATTTTAAATTTTCGACAGTAAAAAATTATTTTTTGAAAAATTTACTATAGAAAAGGCAATCCTCGGCGTATTTAAAATTCGCGACAGTAAAAAATTATTTTTTGAAAAATTTACTATAGAAAAGGTAATCCTCGGCGTATTTAAAATTTGCGACCGTAAAAAATATTATTTTGACAAATTCACTATAGAAAAGGCAATCCTCAGCGTATTTAAAACTTGCGACAGTAAAAAATATTTTTTGACAAATTCACTATAGAAAAGGCAATCCTCGGCGTATTTAAAATTTGCGACAGTAAAAAATATTATTTTGACAAATTCACTATAGAAAAGGCAATCCTCGGCGTATTTAAAACTTGCGACCGTAAAAAATATTATTTTGACAAATTCACTATAGAAAAGGCAATCCTCGGCGTATTTAAAATTTGCGACAGTAAAAAATTATTTTTTGGCAAATTGACTATAGAAAAGGCAATCCTCGGTATATTTAAAATTTGCGACAATAAAAAATTATTTTTTGGCAAATTCACTATAGAAAAGGCAATACTCGGTGTATTTTAAATTTTCGACAGTAAAAAATTATTTTTTGAAAAATTTACTATAGAAAAGGCAATCCTCGGCGTATTTAAAATTCGCGACAGTAAAAAATTATTTTTTGAAAAATTTACTATAGAAAAGGTAATCCTCGGCGTATTTAAAATTTGCGACCGTAAAAAATATTATTTTGACAAATTCACTATAGAAAAGGTAATCCTCGGTATATTTAAAATTTGCGACAGTAAAAAATTATTTTTTTGCAAATTCACTATAGAAAAGGCAATCCTCGGGGTATTTAAAAATTTCGACAGTAAAAAATTATTTTTTGACAAATTCCCCATAGAAAAGGTAATCCTCGGCGTATTTAAAATTTGCGACAGTAAAAAATTATTTTTTGAAAAATTTACTATAGAAAAGGCAATCCTCTGCGTATTTAAAATTTGCGACAGTAAAAAATTATTTTTTGAAAAATTAACTATAGAAAAGGCAATCCTCGGCGTATTTAAAATTTGCGACAGTAAAAAATTATTTTTTGAAAAATTTACTATAGAAAAGGCAATCCTCGGCGTATTAAAAATGTGCGCAGCAAAAACTAATTTTTTGAGAAATTTACTATAGAAAAGGCAATCCTCGGTATATTTAAAATTTGCGACAGTAAAAAATTATTTTTTTGCAAATTCACTATAGAAAAGGCAATCCTCGGGGTATTTAAAAATTTCGACAGTAAAAAATTATTTTTTGACAAATTCCCCATAGAAAAGGTAATCCTCGGCGTATTTAAAATTTGCGACAGTAAAAAATTATTTTTTGAAAAATTTACTATAGAAAAGGCAATCCTCTGCGTATTTAAAATTTGCGACAGTAAAAAATTATTTTTTGAAAAATTAACTATAGAAAAGGCAATCCTCGGCGTATTTAAAATTTGCGACAGTAAATAATTATGTTTTGAAAAATTTACTATAGAAAAGGCAATCCACGGCGTATTTAAAATGTGCGCAGCAAAAAATAATTTTTTGAAAAATTCACTATAGAAAAGGCAATCATCGGTATATTTAAAATTTGCCACTGTAAAAATTTATTTTTTGACAAATTAACTATAGAAAAGGCAATCCTCGGTATATTTAAAATTTGCCACAGTAAAAATTTATTTTTTGACAAATTCACTATAGAAAAGGCAATCCTCGGCGTATTTAAAATTTGCGACAGTAAAAAATTATTTTTTGAAAAATTTTCTATAGAAAAGGCAATCCTAGGCGTATTTAAAATTTGCGACAGCAAAAAATAATTTTTTGAAAAATTCACACTATAAAAGGCAATCCTCGGTATATTTAAGATTTGCTACAGTAAAAAATTATTTTTTGACAAATTCACTATAGAAAAGGCAATCCTCGGCGTATTTAAAATTTGCGACAGTAAAAAATATTATTTTGACAAATTCACTATAGAAAAGGCAATCCTCGGCGTATTTAAAATTTGCGACAGTAAAAAATTATTTTTTGAAAAATTTACTATAGAAAAGGCAATCCTCGGCGTATTTAAAATTCGCGACAGTAAAAAATTATTTTTTGAAAAATTTACTATAGAAAAGGTAATCCTCGGCGTATTTAAAATTTGCGACCGTAAAAAATATTATTTTGACAAATTCACTATAGAAAAGGCAATCCTCGGCGCATTTAAAATTTGCGACAGTAAAAAATATTATTTTGACAAATTCACTATAGAAAAGGCAATCCTCGGCGTATTTAAAATTTGCGACAGTAAAAAATTATTTTTTGAAAAATTTACTATAGAAAAGGCAATCCTCGGCGTATTTAAAATTTGCGACAGTAAAAAATTATTTTTTGAAAAATTTACTATAGAAAAGGCAATCCTCGGCGTATTTAAAACTTGCGACCGTAAAAAATATTATTTTGACAAATTCACTATAGAAAAGGCAATCCTCGTCGTATTTAAAATTTGCGACAGTAAAAAATTATTTTTTGGCAAATTGACTATAGAAAAGGCAATCCTGGGTATATTTAAAATTTGCGACAATAAAAAATTATTTTTTGGCAAATTCACTATAGAAAAGGCAATACTCGGTGTATTTTAAATTTTCGACCGTAAAAAATTATTTTTTGATTAATTTACTATAGAAAAGGCAATCCTCGGTATATTTAAAATTTGCGACAGTAAAAAATTATTTTTTTGCAAATTCACTATAGAAAAGGCAATCCTCGGGGTATTTAAAACTTTCGACAGTAAAAAATTATTTTTTGACAAATTCACCATAGAAAAGGTAATCCTCGGCGTATTTAAAATTTGCGACAGTAAAAAATTATTTTTTGAAAAATTTACTATAGAAAAGGCAATCCTCTGCGTATTTAAAA